>CAJVPS010003243.1:0-10603 GCA_910591765.1 Ambispora leptoticha
TAAGCTAAAATTAAAGATATTTATTTATTATCTAATATAATCAGAAAATAGTTAAGTTTTTTTGTCACACACTGTATAATCACTTATGCTAGTAAAAGAACAAATAACACTGAGAAAAATTATTATGCAACTGAATTAGAATATTTAGTAATAGTTTGGACAATACAACTATTCAGACCATACTTATATTCTAATATTCCTTTCACTCTGGTAACTGATCATAATGCTTTAAAGAGTTTATTCAACAAATCAAAAATTTCTGAAAGACTTACATGCTAGATTTTGACTCTAGAAGACTATAACTTCAAAATTGAATATCACAAAGGCAGAATTCATTCCAATATAGACCCCTTATCTAGATATTTCTAATCAGAACCAACTTAAATATAAAAGAAATAAAGAAAAATATATCATCAAAATCACTCAATAACTACTTGATATATTCTTATCTGATTATCTAACTTGAATATAATGAAATTACTTAAATATTCATAACTCACCACTTATTTAGATACTCTAGTCATACCAGAAGAAATATCAGAAAAAGATTAATAAAAGTTTAAAAATAAAGCAAAGCTATACTTAATAAAGAAAGGAATCTTATATGGATGCAATAAGAAAGAGCCAGAATAGCCCTTGAAAGTAATTAAAGTTAATAAAATAGAAAAAGTATTATTTAATAATCATGTAGTAATATATACTGGATATTTCAGTATTGAAATAACTTACCATAGAATTACTTAAAATTACTATTGGCCAAAGATGCATTTTGATATTGAAAACTATATAAAGGCATATGATGTATGTCAATGCAAAGGAAAAACTAGAAGAAATAATATACTACATCCTATAGAAAGTAAAGAATCTTTTGAAAAGATAGGAATAGATCTAATTAGGTCACTCACGCTAACAAAAGATAATTATAAGTACATAGTAGTTACTATAGACTATTGTACCAAATGGGCAGAAGCAAGACTAATCTTAAATAATTCAGTAGAAGCTATAGTACCATTTCTATATGAAAATATTTTTTGTAGATATGGTTTTCCAAAAGAAATAATATCAGATAGAGGAATAACTTTCGCTAATGAATTGATAAAAGAATTATTTGAAAAATATCAAGTTAAATATCATCTATTAATATCATATCATCCTTAAACTAATGGACTTGTAGAAAGATTAAATAGAATATTATGTGATGCTATTGAAAAGTTAGTTCAACTACATGAGAAAGAATGGAATATATATATATCTTCAGTACTTTTCACTTACAGAACAATAAAATAAAGCTTAACAAAATTCATACCTTTCTATCTTATCTATAGTAGACAAGCTATCACATCATTAGATCTTAAATTAATACCAATTAATGATGAAGAAGATATTACTTCAAATAAATTGATCAAAAGAGCTTGTACTATTATAAATAAACTAGAATTAGACAGATCTATCACTCAACAAAATGTATAAAAATCCCAATAAAAACAAAAAGAAATTTACTAACAAGATAAAAATTATCAATCTTTTTTTATCAGAGATAAAGTCTTAATGAAGAGGATGGAAATCCAGTATTGGCACCATGAAAAATTTGCTCAAAAATAGAAAAGATCATATTATATTCATCAAGTTTTTGATAAAGATGTCTATAAATTAAGAATATTAGATGGCAAAATTCTTAAAAATCCTTATAATAAAGATTATCTGAAGTTATATCTTGAGGATAATAGATTAGAACCTAGAATTATCATAGAAAATTAAATACTTCTAGCCCTGGCAAATCAGACTTTAGTACTGATAAGCCATGGCTTTTATCAATGTAAAGAACTAATCAAATAAAAGTAAAACTCTATCAATTTTATAGTAAATCAAATAATTAACATGCCTGCTTAAAGCTTTAACATCTTATCAGTAGAAAAATATCATTGTTTTAAAAGCTATCATCCAAAATACATCACTCATAATTAACTCTTTAGAGTATTATATATTTATAGTTCTAAATATTGAGATAACTCTCCTCATATCAGCCATCAATATTATCAATACCTAGAAGTTAAAAGAATTATTCTAACTGAAGATTGATTAGAACAATAATATCAAGATCACTAGTATAGTTTATAAAATTGTCACTATTATTAGTGTAGAAATAGAAAAAGAATGAATCATAAAGATTATAAATTATGCTTTATCAATAATAAAGAAGAAAAGTTTATTATCAATCTTATAGAAGAAGATGAAAAAGAAATTACTCATTCACTACAAATTAATTTTCAAAAAGAAAAAGAAGTTCTACCTCTTGATGCTAGAAAAGGATGAGAAATTTCTTGTTCTATCACTTATCTTAAATACTATTAGAATGTAAATGAGGAACTGTACCTTTCTATATTCTCTTGAAAACATATTAAATTGAAAAAAGAGAAGTTTCTTCCTCATTCTCTATAATATTCAAAAAGTCTAGTATCACTTTATGAAATATATAGCTCTGGTTCCAGTAGTTATAACTTGACTCTGGAAAATATCAGAACCAATTAGCATTTGAAATATAAAGTTACTTAATCCACCAATTATCAGTTAGGTGACCAAGAATGTAATAAAAGAAATAATAACTTATTTTTTGTCCAAAAAGCCAAGAAAAATAGTAATAGAATTAATAATAAATCTATTAATAAACAAGAATGAGATACAGTCAGTATTTCATGGATTGCTATAACTAGTGACAATAGAGAAAATAAAGAGAATGATGATATAATATTACAACTCTCTTTCACTCTCTCAGACTTTCAAAATTTCAAATTTCAAGAAAAAAAAACTCCACACATATATCTCAAACAGTTAATTAATAGTTCTTCTTCTACTATAATAATATGATAATAACAATAGCAATATAAATAAAGCAGACAAAATAATAACACTTACCAGTTTAATAGTGAAATAAGTTTACAGACTTCTAACAAAGAGAAGCAAAGAGCTAATAATAATAGTAAAATAATATTTTTCTCTTCTTAAACTTGACAAAATTCATAGAGAATTCATATTATTAATAATATTGAAATAGATAATAAAGAAGCACAGTTTCACAATAAAAATAGAAGAGAAATTAATAGTAGAACAACAAATAAATACAAAAATAAAATTAATATAGAGAGTATCAATAGAAATTATGTAACTATATAATCATCTGATATGATACAAGATTACATTAACCTCTAGATCTGCAGTAACATGATCAAAATTGTGAAATTATATACTATAGTATAAAAATTGAACATGAAAATTAACTCATATTATAATTTTATTTATCCAGAAAATCTCCTTTCTTATAATCTTTCTGGAAAATATATTAATCTAAAATTTTTGTAACTTAGATTAATTATATTATATTACTCTTTAATTTATTATATTTATCCTATATCACATTCAAAAGTTATCTTAAATAATATTACACTGGAAATAGTAATAGCAATCCCTTCTAATAGAAATATAGACTTTGATATACTCTAAACTAATCAAGAAATAATTAGTGCAATAATTAATGCAGATTCAATCAGAGAAAAACTATTTCTTTATCACAAACTTAGCCATATTATGATCAGAAATATATCATCATGGTATTGAAAAATTGTCAGTAGAGCTAGTAGATTATTTCAACATATCTCAGAACAATCAATTTTAAGTTTAAGAAAGTTATCATCAACAAAACTTGAAAGAATGACAAATGATGACTTTGAAGAATTATTAAGCTTAGTAAAAATCATATTCAGCTTTAAATTTTGCAAAGTAAAATACTAATAAAGAGAATTCTATTGTAATATGAACTTTTAGTAGAATATTAGTTAATTTTATTATTGATTATTTCATATCACAATATGATTAGATAAATAATTCTTTATATCTTATTGGATATTAGTTTTAGAAAATATTATTTATAGATATTTTTAGAAGATTTCACAAACATAATAATTATGGCAAAATTATCATAGCAAAGTTAGCAAAACTATCATAGCAAAACTAATAATACTATCATAACAAAATCAACATTATGATATTAACTAAAGTAATATTTAGATTATAGCAAAATTAGCATAAGTATTATAACAAAAGTATCATTTATATAATCTCTAAAATATATAAAAGTGATATATTTTAGCTAGTGAATTTAGACAGGTAGTCAGATAATTAATCAGTTAAATATTTTAGTTATTTAGTTTAGTTTGAGTTTTATAAGTTTAGTTTTTAACTCATATTTTAGTAGATTATAGTTTTAAGAGAATTCTAAGAAATCTTTCTTGTAGAATAGATCTTAATTAAGATCTATTAATTCATCTTATTAATAAACTGAATATTATATCTGTCTTGAAATTACATATTGGAATTGGACTACATTCTAGCTAGTCACAATAAGAACACTATCATTATCTATCTTTAGAATAACTTTAAAATAATAGTATTCATATTCTTGTTAATAAACCTTTTAAAGACTCTTCCAAACTTCACTTTAAGTATGTGAATACTTTTATTATGTGCTTTTGTAATATTAGATTTTATACTTGCTCTCATCTCAGAATTCATACTAAAAAGATAACAATATGATAATTAAAAAGGAAAAGTACTTATTAAATTTATTCATAGTGATAGAGGAGAACCAATATTTGAAGATACAAACTCTGAAAAAGAAGAATCTGAAGAAAATTCTGAAAGTGAATTTGAGAAATAATATTTGAAAAAGAAGATTTTCCTCATGTGACAATATGATGACTGGAATATTATAATCTCTAAATAATAAGAATTTCAAGATGATGATAGTATTGAAATCATTATTAAAGAAATTTGGATCCCTGTTAAAACTTCAAACTGAAGATTAAGAGATATTGATTTTAAAGAAATTCTATTTCAAATTATTCAAAATGTTAAAAGAATTCATGAAGTACAAGCTTATCAAGAAGAAATTAAAATTAAATAGAAGAAATATACTTAAAAAGATTTTAAATAACTTGACAAGAAGTTTACTCAACTATATAATTGGAATAATCAGTAATTATTTGACTGGCAAGAATTAAATAGTTAATACTGGTACTATAGAAATCTCTTTATATCTGATTATCAATATTACCAATATTATAATAATTTTACTGATTAGATAATAATCAAAATTCATAAACTCTTCCATACTGAATTCAAAACTAATGAAAATTAGGCTGATGAAGTTGAACAAGAACTCTTTATTAACAAAAGAGTCAAGAAAAGCTTTGATATATATCAATCTGCCATCTGACAAATTCATCCTCATTATCAGATTGAAAGATATCATGAATATAAATAATATATAAATAAATACTATACTAGAATATATTTCAAAATGAATAGAAAAAAAGCAACTGTTTATGACAATTGCATTAGAGAAAAATAATTAAATCTTTTTGCTTGTTCTCAATATGATGAATATAATAAATCTAGAGAAATATTTGTTACTAGAAGTTATAAAAAGAAATACTTTTGTACTTATAAATATTAATATATTTATTGATTTAATCATGAAGAATAGAGAAAGAATACTAAAATAATTAACAAGCTTAGAGAAAGAGGAACACTATTAGAAGTTTATGAAGAATGTGATAAAATTGGCAAAGTAATCCTATCTTGCTTTATATATGAGAATGACTTTATTCATGAAATTATTTATGAGAGTTCTGTAGAAGTTTTTGCTACTGAAATATTTTAATATATCTATCAATAACTTAGCTCTAATTGAAGATAATAGCTTGCTTACTTGAATTATATCAATGTAAAACTATATCAAGAATATCTAATCTCTTGTAATAATAATAAATGTGATAATTATATATAATCTAAACTTTCAGTTAAATTGGATAAAGAAAAACATCCTATGACTTTGGAACTAATCCCAGAAGAAATAGTAATAAATGAATTAATTGAAGAAATTAGCTTTACTCCTATTTCAACTCAGTCTCCTAAACTCAAATTAAATAAAATACATAAAAAATTCAATATTATTTATCAAGCTCTTAATGAACTTTTACAATAATTTAATAATTATTTAAAGAATACTCCTGCAGAACAAAATAATAGTTATTATACAGTCAAAGTTTACAATTATCAAGATAAAAAAAAATTATCAGAAAAGCATATTTAACTGATGCTGAATATGATATTTATTATACTGAAAAAGAAGTAATCAGAATTCTCTTATATCAAGTCATATTAGTAGATATTTATATTGCTATAAAAATTCCTGTAGGAGTTATATATCAAGTAATATCTTGCTTATCTCTTGCAAAATAAGAAATTAATATTAAAGGTAGAACTATTAACTCTGGATATATTGAAAATATCAGTATTATTATTTAAAATGACTTAGAAGATGATTATATTATTAAATCAAATCAGAAAATTGCTCAACTCATATTTCTTTAACTTGCACCTGTTAATCAACTTAAATCAGTTTCTACTAGAAAAGAACTAGAATAATCCAGTTAAGAAACAGCTAGATTTGAATTTACTAATTATTAAAAAGCTTATACCTATTTCTTAGAACAAGAACAAGAAGAAAAAGTTATTGAATAATAAAAATTAATTACTGAACAAGAAAAACTTCTTATTTAACTATTAGAAGATAATACTAATATCTTTGCAACTGAATTATATGAACTTGACCAAAGTAATATAATTCAACATAAGATATATACTAGAAATAAATCACTAATCAAATAACATTTTTACAAAACTACTCTTTTAGATTAATCATTTATATTAGAAGAAATTCAAAGAATATTAGAAGCCAATATTATTTAATTCTCAATTAGTTCTTGGACTTTATCTATTATTATAATCTCCAAAAAGAATAGAAAGAAAAGATTTTGTATTGATTACTAAAAGATAAATGTAATTATCCAAAAAGATGTTTATCTATTATCAAGAATTGATAAAATAATAGACTTTCTTGGAAATACTTATTGATTTTCATCTATAGATTTAATCTCTAGATACTGGCAAATCAAAATGAAAGAAGAAGATAAGCCTAAAATTGCTTTTATCTCCACAGAAAGACTTTTTAAATTTAATGTCATGCCTTTTGAATTATATAATACTCTAGTAACTTTTCAATATGCTATGAATATAATACTAGGAGAATATAATTGGAATTTTGCCAATATATATATTGATAATCTAAATATATTCTCAAAAAATTTTGAAGAACACTTAAATTATCTCAACAAAATATTTTACAGAATTAAAAATGCTAACTTGAAACTCAATTCAGAAAAATATAACTTTTACAGAAGAGAACTACCATTTCTTGAACATGTTATAACTAAAGAAGAAATTTCTTCTGATCCATTCACTATTCAGAAGATACAAGACTTTAACTATCAAAGAACTCTAATTATTTCTTGGATTAGCTAGATATTACAAAAAATTTGTTAAAGGATTTTCTCAAATCATTACACTTCTATTCAAATTACTTTGTAACAAGAAATTATTCAATTAGATTGTAAATTAATAAGAAGCTTTTTAATAAATCAAATGATATCTTACAACTGTATCTATCTTGATTTATCAAAGAAATTCTATCTTTATACTGATGTCTCAGATTCAGGACTTGGAGCTGTTCTATCTTAAAAAGATAAAAATAGAAGAGAATAAGTAGTTGCTTATACAAATATCACTTTAAAACCAAATAAATAAAAATATAAAGTAACTGAAAAAGAAGCACTAGCAATAGTATGAATTATTAAATAATTTTATTATTACCTGCTTGAAATAGTTTTTGAAATTATTATTGATTATAATATCTTGAGATGATTATTTAAAAATTAATCAAGTCATTCTGCTAGAGTAAACTACTAGATTATATCTCTTATAAAATATATTTTTATTATTACTTATTAATCTGAAAGAAAGAATTAAAATGCTAATACCTTATCCTAGATATATTTAAAAGATCATTAACCAATTTTTCTCTTTACAATAATAATATAGATTTAACAACTTACTATAATTTACAATAATATTTGGATAATAAAACTTATCCTGTAGAATTAGCTCTTGAATAACAACACAAAATTTATAATCAAGCAAAATATTTTTTACAAATTGATAGCATATTATACAAAATTAATAGAAGAAAAGAATTAACTACACCTCTTTAAGTTATCAAAAAAAATAAAATAGAAATTATTCTTATCAATTTACATTCAAGCTCTTTATCTGAATATTTTAAATATAAAGGAATCTATCAACAAATTGCAAATAAATACTGATGAAATAGTATGGAAACAAATATCAAGAGTTATATGAAAACTTTATAAAATCTGCTAGTGAACTGGTGGAAGAACTACTTAATAAGCATTATATCCTATCAAAATTGAATAACCCTTTGACAGAATTATTATTAATTTAATTAGACCTAGTAAATAATAATAACTGAAAATTGATATATTATTACAGCAATAAATTATCTTTTAAAATGGTCTGAAGCTAAAGTAATTCCAGACAAGAAAGCTACTATAATTATAAAATTTATTTTTGAAGAAATAATATATAGACATGAATATCCTAAAGAAATTCAATTATATAATAGATTAAAATTTATCAATAAAATAGTCAAAGAATTATTAACAAACTTTAAAATCAAATATAAATTCTCTTTACTTTACTATCCATAAATAAATAGATTAATAGAATACTTTAATAGAATACTATATATAATCTTACAAAAATTGATGATAGTATATGAACAAGAATGGGATATCTTTATTCCTGTTACTCTTTTCACTTATCAAACTAATAGAAATTCAATAACAAAACATGAACCATTTTTCTTAACCTATAGATAAAATGCTAAATTATCAGTTGAATTAAAAATTTCTACTTATTTGGAAGAGAACTTCACAGAAGAAGAAAAGTTAATATAATAAATATATCATATAGTAAATCAGTTATCTCAATAAATATTAGAAGCTAAACAAAATATAGAAGAATGATAATTATAATACTCTTAAATATATAATAATAAAATTCAAAAAGAAATAATATTCAAAATTGGAAATAAAATATTACTATTCAATATGAAATAATACTTAATAATTAGAGATAAATTTCAATCTACCTGAAGTAAAGAATGATATTATATTTATGACTATGCTAGATATAACTCTTACAAAATTCATGACCAAAAAGAAAAAGTTTACAAGTATTCTATTAATAGAAGACAATTCAAATATTATTATGATTGCCAAGATTATTTTGAACTATAAATTATTATTGAGTAACTCATATGGATTATCTCTTTAATTTTTGTTATTTCTATATTTGAAATTCTTTTCTATCTTATTTTTATCTATTTTTATAATTATTTTTACCCTAATATTTTTAATATCTTATCATTTATAATAGAATTTTAATTCAAATTTTATATAAATATTCTCTCTATTTCCCTTATCTTTTTCTTTATTCTTTCATATTTTTACTTTTATCTATTACTTTTTACTCTTATTATCTTATATCTTTTTTTAAATTTTATTATACTTTTATTTTTATTATTCTTTATCATGTTTCAATTACCAACTTGAATTATTTCTTCAATGATCAAATCTCTTGGAGAGATCTATCAAGAAATGCTTACTCAACAACTTACTTTTTCCACTTATAAATTACTTATCTGTAATAATACAGAACAAAAAATTAATATTACTAAAGATATTGAACTTGATAATTCTTTTCTTTTGGATATTTAAACAAATGTTAAATCACATGAAATACTTATTGAACTAGTTAATATCACTACTGACTCAGACTTTAACTGATTAAATATCTTTATTGTTACTTTCTCTAAAGACAAATTCAAAGTTAATACTAAACAAGAGAATAATAAAGAAGAATCAGAATTTGTAAGTTCTGATAATTCAACTACTTCTGAAAAATAACCTGAAATATTAACATCTATTATAAAAGAAGATAAACTAATCTTGGATAAAGATTGGCCTACTCAACTTAAAAAAGTCATATTATTAATTTATAATAATTCTTTGAATAATAATAGTTAGATGATGTTATAATATTATAAACTTGGATATATACTTTCAATTCAATCTCAGAAATATTCAAGAAAAATTTAGAAATTAAAAAGAATATTGAGGATACTCTTGGAAAGTGTATATATAATAGACTATATAATATTACTCATAAGATTTTTTTTATTTATCACTCTAAAAAAGAAGTATTTGATAATAGATTTGAGTTTATATCAATTAAGTTACGTTACTTAAACAAGAAAGAATTATTAAAGATTATTAATTAATTTTTGCAAGAGCAAAAATTTTCTGAAGGAGAACCATATATTATTATAGTAATATAAAATTTCTTAATTTCTTAATCTTTCTCTAGTTATAAAAAATTATATTTTATTATAGTTTTTATTTATTTTATAAATATTTCTATTTTTATATCATTTATTATTATATTTATCATCATATTTCTATTTTTAAATATTATATTCTATTTAATATTCAGAATTTATATTTTTATTATCTTGTAATATGATATTCATGTATATAATAGAATAGTATAGTGAAAAATTATTTTTAAT
>CAJVPS010003244.1:0-10602 GCA_910591765.1 Ambispora leptoticha
ATACAGATAGCGCAAAATGAAGATCTAAACTAAAAGAGATCTAAAGGAAGATAACCCAATCAAAATTGTTACAATATTAAAATTATTAAATTTGTTTTACTAAATATAAAGATATTATATTTTGAACAAAATATTCAAATTTATATAAAATTTTTTTTTATAATTTTATTAAGAAAACTATTTTGATAAATATTTTTATATTTAATAAAAAAAATTAAATAATTTTGAATTTTTAGTCAAGAACTTTCTAATAATATTAAAATTATTTAATTTAATTTATTAAATATAAAGATATTTATAATTAAAAATTATAATTAAAAGTTTCTTTATAAAATTTATATAAAATTTTAATTTATAAAGAAATTTTAACTGTAATAAAAATGTGATTCTAAAAAATTGATCTAAAAAATCTTTCTACAATTATTATATTTGAAGATAGATAATTATTAGAAAAAGATGTGATTATGAATTTTTTAAACTTAATTATTAAATTATAATATTTAATTATATTTAAAATTAAATTTATGATTTTATGTAATTTCAAATTTAAATTCAATTATATTATAATTATAATTTTAAATTATAATTTCAATCTCAAATTATAATTAATAAAATAATTATTACTATTATATCTTGATAAATTATTAATATTTTAATTAATTTAATAAAATAATATAATTCAAAAATTATTTTATAATAACTTTGTTATTTTTTGAATAATTAATTACTTAATAATTAATTATTTTATTAACTTTTAATATAAACTTTTTATTAAAACTACTTAATCTTTTTTTATATTTATTATAATATTTTTTCTTATAATAAATGAACTCATATCTATAAATTCATAATTAATTTATTTTATTTATTAATATTTTATTAACTAATACTTAATCATAAAAAACTTGATGAGAAAATAAATTACAAGTAAGTATTTCTATAAGAAATTCATTATATACTAGTCAATTTTTTATTTCAAATTAATATCAATTCTAATTAATATAGATATGTATATTATTACTATAGTAATATAAATTTCTTTAATTCTTAATTTCACAAATTATATTAATTTTGTAAATTATTTTCTTAATTTCTAATTTTAGTAATATAAATTTCATTTATTATTATTAATTTATTTTAATTTTCTTTATTTATAATATATTTTAGATTCAGATACTCATTAAATATCTAGTTTAAATTTTTTTGATTATATGTTAAATTCAATAAATTTTAGATATAATGAAAAAAATTTATTATTATTCAATTTAATAATTTTTAATTATTAAAATTTGATAAATCTTATTATTTTCTTTAAATACTGTATTAATTAAATTTAATAATTATTATCATGTAATTATTGAAAATTTCGCATAGATTATTCTTATAATGTAATTGTAAAATCACATCATTATCATGCAAATTACATAAATCACGTTATAAACCATATGGATTCTGCAAATTGCAGAAAACTGGGCATCGTAGTTCTATCCACTTATTTGGAATTATCAATAAATATATCCTTGAATTTCTCTAACCATGACTGTAATTTCTGTTGTGGTTGAGAAGAGTTGATTATCAAAAATCTCGGTATTCAGTCTAATACTTAGAGCATGATTGTGGATTACATCAAGAGGTAGGATTTCCAATATTCATCAGTTCTCACAATTGTGTCTACATTCGGCACTCTCAGCCATGTTGAATTCTAATTGGAATATGCACCAGCATTTCAATTGTGGACCCTTCCAATGACAAATGTCTTAAAAACTTTTGTTGAATCACTTGATTCGTGTCATGCAGATGGCATTTATTAGTCGATTTTAATTCGGCAATTTGATTCGTAGAGATTTATTGTCGCATTATTTCATTACGAAATTGTAAGGGTAATTCGATTCTAATTTTTTAGGGACGATTATCGTAAATAACTGACAGAGTAATGCTTGCTTAAATAATAATCAGGATTCGATCATCGATTCTAGAATCGGTTCTTATGTAATGTTAATTAATAATTTAAATTTGCTCATAAACATTTCAAACTTTAATAAGCGCATAAAAATATAATATAAATAAATTTTTAAATCAATGAAAATATAAACTAAGGACAATCAATCATATTTGTTTAATTAAATAACGCTATCTAATATATATGTATTACTTAAATCGATTAGTTATATTTATTCTAAACTATCAGGCATATTTCAAGCGAAACATTACTTAATTCAAGAAATAACACATTTTTGTTTTGCTTGAGGAAATCCTCCCTCCGCCGATCTTGTATACCACTCAAGTGCTCTCTGCTCATCTTTTTGTACTCCAATGCCTTTTTGATAACAACGACCAAGATTATATTGTCCTTCAGCACTTCCACCCTCTGCGGATCTCATATAAAACTCGAAAGCTTTTGTTTCATCTTTTTGTGTTCCTATTCCATGTCCATAGCACCGGCCAAGATAGCGTTGTCCTCTGGCATATCCTCTCTCTGCTGATTTTAGATATTGCTCAAAGGCTTTTTTATCATCTTTGTCTACACCAATGCCATTTTGATAACAGCGACCAAGATCAAATTGTCCTTCGGCATTTCCAGCTTCTGCAGATTTCTGAAACCATTCAAAGGCTTTTTTGTCATCTTTTCTTACGCCGATACCATTTTCATAACATAAACCTAGATGATATTGTGCAGAATTGTTACCACTCTCCGCAGATTTTGTATACCAATCGAAGGCTTTTTTTTGATAATAACGTACAAGATCATTATATATGCTGTCGCCAACCCTTAAAAAAGTTCTTTTGATAACTTTTTTTGCGTCAATACCATTTTGATAATATTGACCTAGAGAATATTGTCCACTATCATTTCCACCTTCTGCTGATTTTGAATACCACTCAAAAGCTTTTGTTTCTTCTTTTTGTGTTCCAATTCCATGTCCATAACACCGACCAAGATTGTATTGTGCAAAGTTGTTTCCACCATTTGCCGATTTCGAATACCACCCGAAGGCTTTTTCAGCATTTTTTTGTACGCCAATACCATTTTCATAACAATTGCCTAGATTACATTGTGCAGCATCATTATCACTCTCTGCAGATTTATGATACCATTCAAAAGCTTTTTTATCGTCTTTCTCTACTCCGGTTCCATGTTCATAACATAAACCAAGATTATATTGTCCATCGTTATTGCCACTCTCTGCTGATTTTGAATACAAATCGAAAGCTTTTTCGTGATCTTTTTGTGTACCAATACCGTCTCGATAACAATGGCCAAGAAGAGATTGTCCAAAAGCATTTTTATTCTCTGCAGATTTCGAATAACATTCAAAAGCTTTTTCATAATTTTTTTGTACGCCAATACCATTTTGATAACAGAGACCCAAATAACATTGTCCTTCAGCATCTCCACCCTCTGATGATTTTAAATACCACTCGAATGCTTTTTTCTCATCTTTTTGTGTTCCCCTTCCATGCTCATAGCAATGACCAACATAGCATTGTCCTCTGATATATTCGCCTTCTGCAGATTTCAAATAATTCTCGAAGGCCTTTTTGTCATCTTTTTCTACGCCAATGCTATTTTGATAACAGCAACCAAGATTATATTGTCCTTCAGCACTTCCACCCTCTGCTGATTTCAAATACCATTCGAATGCTTTTGTTTCCTCTTTTTGTGTTCCAATTCCATGTTCATAGCACCGACCAAGATAGCATTGTCCTATAGCATATCCTTCCTCTGCTGATTTTAGATACTGCTCAAAGGCTTTTTTATCATCTTTGTCTACACCAATGCCATTTTGATAACAGCGACCAAGGTCAAATTGTCCTTCAGCATTTCCAGCTTCTGCAGATTTCAGATACCATTCGAAGGCTATTTTGTCATCTTTTCCTAGTCCGATACCATTTTCATAACACAAACCAAGATTATGTTGTCCAGCACTATCTCCACCCTCTGCCGATTTTGAATACCATTCAAAAGCTTTTTTATGATCATTTTCTATGCCTATACTGTCTTGATAACAGCGGCCAAGAAGAGATTGCCCAAAAAAATTTTTATTCTCTGCAGATTTCAAATACCATTTAAAAGCTTTTTCATAATCTTTTTTTACGCCAATGCCATTTTGATAACAGAGACCTAGATTACATTGTCCAAACTTGTTTCCATTCTTTGCTGATTTCCGATACCATTCAAAAGCTTTTTTGTCATCTTGTTCCACCCCAACGCCATTTCGATAACAAAAACCAAGATTATTTTGTGCAAAACTGTTTTCGTTCGCTGCAGATTTCTCACACCATTCAAAAGCTTTGGTGTAATTTTTTTCTACTCCTATTCCGTCATAGTATGTAAAGCTGAGCATGTATTGTGCCAGTGAATCTCCATCATATGCGCATTCATTAAAGATTTCATAGGCCACTACATTATTCCGCTCAAAGATAACTCCTTCTTGATACAGGAATCCGATGAAAGTTTTATATTTGACATTGTTTTGCAAATTTTGTAGATAGCTTTTAAATTCCGAAGGAAATTGAGCTTTTTCATCATATTTGTTTCTCAGACATTCACCTATTTCTTTATCTTCCATTTTATTATACTGCTCATTAAAAAATGTTAATAAATCGTATGCCAAAGTTTCAAATTGTTGATTTTTGTTGGCTGAAATTTCTTTAGACACTTTTGATGTAAAAGCTTTGTTAGGCGGAGTTAAAAAGAGATTGTGAATTTCAATGTCAGGATTTGATATAAACTCTTCGGGCCAATCTATGTGCGTTATGGTAGATACACATGTAGTCCATTCTATTTTATTAAGATATTTGTGAACTTCATTGATATCTGGACGGTTTTCTGGTAAATCATCCCAGCATGCTTGGTAAAGCTTAACATATTCATCTGGAGTCCCTTCTATCCTTTGTTGTTTAGATACCCATCCAATTTGTTGATTCGGAGGAGGATGACCACTAGAAAGAACCCAAAATAGCACACCAAGGCTGAAAATATCGGATTTTTTATTTCGTTTAAAGTTTTCCATATCCTTTAAAAATTCCGGGTCAATATAACTAATTAGGCCTAGATTCTTGTTTGAGTGAGATTGATCATTTGCAAATTTTGAATAGCCCAAATCTGCAATTTTGATGTTTCCCTTATGGATAAGGACATTATTATGATGCTATGTAAAAATCCAGGTCTTAGATTTATAAAATATTATCGTTATATAAAAATCTTTTTTTAAAAAAAATCATACCAGATCTCGATGAATAATGTTTGCTTCATGAATACACATCAATCCTTCAGTAAGTTGCTTTGCCAAATTTAGCTTATCGACTCCATTCAGCTTTATAAAGTTAATTTGTAAATATTCCTTAAGTGTTCCACCATCAGCATATTTCATAACAAGCATGTATTTTTCTGAGGTTGGATCTATAATACTTTATTTATGAAAAATACTGAAGAAATTATACGAATTAAGTCAATGCACATTTTATATTTACCCTCAGTGATTCCATAAAAACGAATAATATTTTTGTGATGATTAACTTGAATAAGGGCTTTCAACTACTTGTTCAAAAAATTCATAAAATTAGCAAATTAATAATTCCAGATTTCATTTCGCAATAAAGCTATACCTCTTTAATAAATTGTTTATTAATTTCTTCTTCATTATCTTTTATATGAAAACATTTTAGAGCAAACGTTTCATCCTTCAACTGAGCTTTAAAAACTTCACCAGAACCTCCAATTCCGATTACTTTTTTTTCAATAAATTTATTAAATTCAAAAGATTTTAGCAGTTTTTCTTCGATGGCATGCTTGAGCCAAGTTTTTGCATTTAACGAAGAGAATGACATTTGTTTCTCAACGATCGTGAAAATAGTGCCGATATTGTATATTGCATTGATCTTGAATAGGAAACTATATAAAACCATGTGTGATATGCGTACAAAGAAAGTATTACGTGTATTTTGGTAACAGTAACGGTGATGGTAGCATCACAATAAGCAAATGAATACATGTACAAAGTCGAAAGTTCCCTAATGAATAACGATTACTATGTGATCTCTTTTTAACTTATATACATGTATGTAGCGAGACGAGTATAACTGTTCAAGCTTAGGAAATTATATTTTTATTGACAAAAAATTGAAAATTTTGCTTTCATATTTAATGTCTGCTTAATACTAACACAGAAGAAAAGATGAGTACGTGATCGTTTTGTGAACCTAGAGATCAGGGTAGAAATTCATTTGTGCATGTACTAATATAAAATTTGTATGTAATTTGTTATAAAAATCCTGTTCTATATAAAACAGGAGATTCTTCTCCGGATTTTATAAACTCCTGAATTCCTATAGAAGTTTACAAAAAACAACTAGCGTATGAATCCTTTTCTACCTGTATAAATAGAGAATTAAACCGAATAAATTTAAGCCGATAGTGTAAAACTCGATGAAAGAAAAGTACAAAGGAAAACAAAAGATAAAAATAAAACTTATTGATGCTAAAAAAAGTTTTCTCGCCATATAGGATCAAATACAATAAATATCTCGGCTGAAATCTTTATCAAATAATCGTAAAAAATTAGTCAATCTTTGTTATTGGCCGGTCTTCCAAACTAAATAAGGCTTTTCTTTATATAATATAAAATACACGAAACTAGGTAGAACACTTTATCAACTAATGTAAACTTCAGTACTTGCTATATTTAAAAATATTTCTTTTCATTTTTTCCACAAAATAAATTTAACTTAATCGTACTTTTAATGTCGAATACGATCCCTTTTTTTATCAATAGCATACAAATACATGTAAATGTATTTGTATGCTCGCACCATTTGATTCAAACACATGTACATGTGCTTGATCAAGGATCATGTGCATACCGATACCTCTATTAAACTATTGCTAAAGAGGCAGGTTAGTATTATCGTTATGTGATTATCAAATTTATTAAATGAGACACAAATCGTATATCGTATCTACCATTTTGCGTTAGCATTTTTATTTACGATATGAAATGCAATGCTAGTGCGAAAGTAATAACAATATTATCCGCAAACCTAAGTCAGATACGGAGCTTTTAATACTTCGTTAACGCGTAAAATCAAACTTCTCGAGGATCACAACCATTTCCTAAAAAAGGAAAAATATGTGTTTTCTTTGCAAGACTTATAACAATCAACAGCCAGCCAGATCAAGCGCAAGGTATGCAAAAAGCATTTCTGGGAGGTTGCCCATGGACTGATCATCTACGACTTGCCGATAAACTTTTGGATGGTCGTCAAATGTCTACATCGTCAATACAATGAATCGTCATTAGTTTACAATATCTCGATGAGGTACAGCAAAATAACAACAAAATTTCTTTATTTTATCTAAGCCAATTTCCGCGTTGGATTGTTTAACGATATGAGAAATTTATAGTACATGTACATATAGGAAATATTGCTATAAAGCCGAGCATAAAACGCCCGATCCAATTGTATGTGTTAACTCACAAACTTCAAAATGAAAATATTCAGCGCAGAATTTCAGATAAGCTTGATTTGTGAAGTAGACTAATTTCTAATGAATTTAATCATTACATGTACTCCGCTCTCATGCTAATCGGCGTAGGTTTTTCCGGAAAAAGAAGTATGATGTCGAAAAACATCTTTTTGAATGGGAATTGTCCACATTTTTGTGGCACAACTAATCTCCATTCTCTTTTAATTTCTTGATAATGTGATTTGCTGACTTGATCGCCAGCGCAATACTTGTTAGCGTTGGATTGGCCGCAATCGCTGTTTGTACAAAAAAAGGTTTTTTTGCACAAAAAGATTAGTATGTGTGAAGATATAAATTTACTCCAAGGCAAACAAAGAATAGACATCGTTTTTTGGTAAAATTTTTACCTGTCGGTATAACGCCATTGGAACCAATATAAAGATTACTAAATCCATGAACACAAAGGTTTGTGTCTACCACAGAGTCGTCTGTGTTAGTACCCATGCGTACCGTTCCCTGAAATATAGAAAAGATTATTTACTAAAAAAACATATAAACTTTGTTGGCTTAATATGTATAAAATTCAGACCGTGATATGCAATGCGGTTCCCGGTGCCATGAACTGAGGCCCGCTATCAGGTAAAAAACCACCCAAACTAAGAGCTGCCTTGGTCATATCAATAAGCATGTCGTGATTGGTAGCAGAATCCTCTTTTGAAGTAGTGACTTCAAATTTTGGTTGTGGCATGCCGTACATATCTTTGTATTTGTCGCTGAACATAACTCTGTTTTTTTCATCCGGTTTAGATCTACCAAAATAACGAAAGTCTACAACTAAACGGTTATCAACCGCTAGTGACGTTCTACCATAAGAAAAGGCATCTCGGTGTACTTGGCAGTGCCAAGGGCGTTCGTCATCGTACGGGATCCAGCACTTTATCAAATTGTTTGGTGAGAATAGACTTTTATTTACAAACTCAAATTATTTATCCCATCCCTGTGAAAAATACCTGAGGAAACGGTGTATTAAAGGGAATTTTGATTGGATCATCTGGATACTTCATTGTGTGACTTTTGACCTCTTTAGACCATCTCTCGTCCTGCACCATTTTATCCACGATATCTTTTTTCAACGCAATCTATATTTGGAGAAGCACATCATAGGTTTGTTATGCTTAGAAAAATGATTCAAAAAAGGGACAAAATTTGAACAGTTAATCCCGCATTACCTGGCAAAAGGCAAGAGTCTGCTCGCAGAGATACTTTCCTAATGCAGGCATTTCGATTTCCCATGTGTCCTGACGCTGCTTCGAGTTGTAAAGTAGTTGTGGAGTCAGTATTGCTCCACCGCAAATAATGTAAACTTTGGCCTTTATTCTGATTCGTTCATTACGACGAAGATCTTTAACTATGAGTTCATCAATGACAGCTGGATTTTCATCACTTGGGCTAAGTAGTGTCGCTAGGTGCTGGTCCTGTCAATAAAGTTCGTTCGCACTTAATATCATAATTCAACAGGATGGAATGTATACAAATTATGATTACCTTCAGCTCAAATTTTCTATCTTTATAATTTTTTTCGAGAAGTATATCATAAGGCCCCGTCCAAAAATTGTAGGGCTTCTTGTAGCGGACGGCAAGGGGCAATGCCTTAGGATCAGCTGGGAGAGAACCTAACTTGTTGTAGTGCTTTATGAGTGCTTCCTGCACAGTTGATTGAAGCATAGTACCTTCATATGGATCGGCCGTATGGTAAACGTATCGTTCGGCTTCATCATATAGTTGATCCATTTCCTCATCGGGAATGAGATGAGGAAACCGTTCCTTGCCGCGAAGTCTCGGTACTGAGCAAGTCCAATGGGTGCCCATGCCACCGACACAGTAAGTGGCAGCTGCGGCAGAAAGGTTTACTTTTGGTTCCTGGTCTGGATTTTGATTCAAGTGCATCGTTCTAGATGTTTATAAGTAGTAACGTTCTCAACCAACAGCTTGTCAAAAGGACAATGCCAATAAATGTAACAAACCCATTTTCAAGTTCAACTGTTTGGTCGATTGTGTCAGGATAAATATTGCCACCGGTGGGGACTGAAAGAGTTTGTAGGTGGCCCTTGATAATACTAGTGAACGAATTGATATCTCTCTGATAACGAAAGGCATTTTTAAGGTGTGAGCCTGGCGGATCCGACTCTTTGGCGCCTGCCTCCACCATGATGACATGATAGCCAGCCTCGACAAGGATGCGAGCATATGTACATCCTACTGGCCCAGACCCAACAATCACTACATCACGTCTTATTGGCCTATTTGCCTGTTCCGGTTCTTCTTCGTCTTCTTGTTTACTTTCATTATTTTCGTCGGATTGATTATTATCCATATTGAATAAACGACAACCTTTGGTATCATAAAAGCGGGTAAATGAAAGGAATAACTTTATATATTTTCTTTGAATAGATTAATTGGGGTTATGGGGAAGAAAAAACTAATCCTGTTTACGCCACCAAACACAATCCATTTACATATTGGCAAGAGACAAAACCATCATAACGAACGATGATGTGAGCACATACATGTATATTCGTAGTACCTAAATTAAAAATTTTTTTCTTACATCAGCAAGAGAAATGATGACGTGTTTAAATACTATAATTGAAGAATTAAATATTAAGATGGGTAGAAGATGAAGATGAAGTTAAATTCAAATATCTGTAGAACAGGAATAAAATACGCCCAAGCGTATCACCAATCAACCTGTATTTATCACGCGTAGATTGCCGTGAAATTATGAATATGAGATTAGGCGACAAATTAAAGATGATTCTTTGAACATGTGTACTTTGTCCCACAATCTGACAATGAAATATTCTATAAAAATCAAACATTGTTTTATTTTATTATATGGTTTGTTCATGATGTTAAATGAATACATAATTGGAATTTTTTCTATGACTTTAATTAAAGTACTAAAAAAAACCGTTGTCGTTATAGCGATAGTCTATCGCTATTACCTGTATTTAGACATTAACGGAATACGTGTATTTTGTCCGATTATCACTTCGTTATACATGTACACTCCCCGGTCAAAAGTGTCCGACCACTTTAAAACCGGATAAAAATGCACAAACTTCAACAATTAA
>CAJVPS010003245.1:0-10600 GCA_910591765.1 Ambispora leptoticha
ATATAAGTTATAAATAGAGTTAATTATAAATAAGACTAATTAATATAAATTACTTATTCGCCTGATTTAGTAGTGATTGGCGATTACTGCGCCACGTGCTGCGGCTGCGCCATATGCTGCGCCACGTCTACTGCACCACACGAATAAGCTAATTGGTTACAATATAATTGGAGAATCAACATACTATGGATGATTATTATTGATTGATTTTACTTATAATATCAATAAGTATGGTTGGTACTTGTTTATAATTTATATTCAGGATAGTTGTGATTATTGATATGTAGATGCATATTTTTTTACTAGTAATAAGAATAATATCATAATTATGATAAGATTGAAAATAATCTGAAAATTCGCTCTCCGATAGAGACTAAGATATATATTGCTTGATTAAAGCAGCATGAAAGCTAATAGAATTATGGCTACCTTTTCTAGTTTTTGTGTAAGAGAGCAAGAATGCAACATTCTCCTATGTATTATTCATATTATTTAAAGCTAGATCAAAAATATCTATCACAAACTAACTCTTAATAAAATGATCTAAAGTGATGCACAAAAAAACTCAGATCAGCTATGAAGTATTTATTCAGGATATGATAATTACATGTCCTTTACAAGTTAACACCAAGTATATTTCCTAAAATTACTTGAAGAATTCGAAAAAGTAAATATTCTGAATGTGATAGCATTCATCTTTTCTTCTTCAAGTAATTTTGATGAATTCTCTTGAGTCCTACCATAGCAAACTCAAAACAAGAACTTCTATTACATATAGCATCATTGGTAGGTTAATTTTTTATTTCTTTTTTTTTCTGCTTTTTTTTGGTTTTTCTTCTCATTCTTCATTCTTTATTTTCTTCTCTGCTTATTGTTTATTCTTTATTATTATTATTCGTTTTTTATTTTCTTCTCTTCTCATTATTTGTTTTTATTTTTATTATTTATTTTTTATTTCTTCCATCCTTTTCATCATTCATTCTTTATTTTCTTCTCTTCTCATCATTTGTTCTTTATGTTCACCCCTTCTCATCATTTATTTTTTATTTTTCCCTCTCCTTCTTACTATTCATTCTTTTTTCTCCTTATTATTTTCCTTTTTTTTTTGATTCTCCTCTTTCATTTCCTCCCCTCCCTTCTTACTGTTTATTCTTTTCATTTTCCTTTTTTTTTCCTTAATTCTCCTCTTTTATTTCCCCTTCCTCCTTCTTACCATTCATTCTTTTCATTTTTCATTTTTTTTTCTTTGATTCTTCTCTTTCATTTCTCTCCTCTCTTTATTATTTTTCTTCTTTGCTTCTTTTTTATTTCTTTGATCTTTACCCATCTCTTCCTATTTATTATTTTTTTTATTTTTGATTCATTTTCACTTTTTTATCATTTTTAGGTACATGCCATATGATCTTGGAACTTGATGAAAAGAAGAAAATAATGGCAAAAGAAGTTATCATCAATTTTCATATAAAAACAATATCTATTACTAATGTAGATCCAGCAGTTCTTGCCAAGATCCACAAATTCCCCTTTCTAATCCAGAAGCTCATTACAGAAGAGATACATGCAGTCTCAAAATGATTACAAGAAGAAAAAGATGCATCAAATCTCTTGGTTACAAAGTGTGATTATAAATTCTTCAATCACTATCTCCTGCCCTGTCACCATATTTTTCATGTGCAACTCTGTAGTGATACTAATATTCTGACATCAGAAGCATAGAGAAGTTTTCAAGAAACTTTTGAGAAAAGTGGCTTGGAGATATACCAGTCTCACAGTTTGATGAAAATATTCCAACCTCAATTAGAAATGGAGATGATTATAGAAAAAAATCATTTAATAATGAATAAATTATTTGAAAGAGCAAGAGATTGATATTATCATTTGACAGATCAGAGCAATATAGAAGAAGTGACGAGGTTTGTTAAAAATTTAGAAAAGACTTTGATACCTGTTCTTTAGTAAGAAATATTTTATTATAATATAAAAAATAATAATTTTAGTTCTTCCTCTTATTTTATGCTTGTACATGCTTTTAAGAATATTTAATATATAATGAAATTTCTATGTTTATGTAAAATTTTTAAGCAAATAATAAAATTTTAAGCAATAATTACTACAGAGACTACATTCAGAGCTCATTTTAGCGATGAATTGATAATCAAATTTTACATTGTTAAATTGAAACAAGAAGTCACTAATAAGTAGTTGTGAAGAATCACTTTGAGTAATCTGTATCATCTCTTTATTGCGTAATTACTATTATTCAACTTCCACCCTCTTCGCACGATCATAATATCGAATTTAGCATGTCATATATATAGTTAGAATATTTTTTTTAAAAAAATTATCTTTGATTTTGCAGCCATTATTGGTCGGGTTTTAATTTACCAATCAAATAGTAAGATCATGTGAATCATGTGCCGCTGATCAAATGTGGCGTAATATGGCTAAACCAGCTAAACGGCTTGCCTTGCTTTAACGAACCCCCCAAATAAGATGCTAAAATCGAATTATTATTTCCAAATAAGATATCATGTGCTATGCTAAATTTAATTTATGCAATGCTAAAATAAATTTTGTATAAAAAATAATAATGTAATTTTGCATGTTGAAGTTTAGCCAATCAAAAATAATGTACGTGATATATCAGATGCTGAAAATTTTATTATTACTATTTGAAATTGACATTAAAAAATGAATAATTTTTATAAAACAACAAACAAAATAAATTCGTAATGTTATAGAACATGTCAAAGGCTATTTAATAACATATTTGTTTTGATATTTATATATACAAAATAAAATTCCTTTATATTTTACAATATTAATTAAATATTTGATGTCTGTTTGCACCATATGATTATTATAAATTTTCTATACACGTGATTTGTGAATATAATTATTCCTATTTTGGGTGTGTATTAATAGGGTGATTTACTTCTATCGCTATTGATTAATTATACTTTATTTTCGACAGACATTGTCCGATGAGCATTGGCATCATCAAAGTTTCTCTGGCCGAGAGGAAGAGTGAAATGCGAATTTTTTTTGGTCAATATATTCGCAAGCGTCATATAAAACGACAATATTGCCAATGCAACTACATAATTAATTAAAATATAATAAGATAAATTAGAGTTTGCGAACTTTTTTATAATAATGGGAGAGAGATAATTACCACCAATGCCTCCACTAAGTTTGATAAAGACACGCTGTCCGGTGAATTTTCCAAGAGAAAGGCTAACATAAATCGTAAATAGTAATAAAAGGGCGCTGATCATGCATTTGTTTGTGCGAAGTGCGCCAATTAATAATATTATCGTCACTATTTATTTAACGTTAACGATAGCGTTAGAGTGCACAACAAACCGAGATTAACGTACACCTATAGATCAGCAAATAAAAACTTACAAATTGCCCAAGCAGTGAAAAAGATACCAATCGCATAATCGAATTCTTTAGGATCGGCGTAAGCCGCGCTTATTCCCGAAGAGGGTAATGAAATCAAGCCGAACGACAACCAGAATGCACCGTATGAACTAAACACCGTGGCTGACATCGTGTTACCCAAATACATTTCCAACATGCCCGCGATAAATTGTGTGAATCCACCGTAAAATAACGCTAGACCGAGACCGACATTGTCATGCGTGATTCCGCAGACACCGAGATTGTAAAATGAAAAGACGAATGTAGTTACGGCGAAAGAGGCTACTCCAAGTGGGTGCGGGTTTCCCCGTTTATCATGATCGTCAAACTGGTTGACTGTTTCTGATGATCCTGATGACATTTTTTGCTGCTTGATTTTTGATTTTTGAATTGCTTTAATTTTGGAATTGGTTTTTGATTTTGAATTGAATTGAAATTTTTCGGTTCAAACATATTTATACGATATTTCGATATTTCGATTTTTTGTCTTTAGTTAAAAGTAAAATGTAGATCATGGTGTGAGTTTGCATCTGTCAAATATATCGTTCGCATATAATATCTGGTGATAGAAAAAAATTTCGGTTAGAATAACGAGGATTATAGTTATAACTTATCATGCGATTTGTTATCTCGAAAATCTACTATTCTTCATGTGATTGGTTCGCCAAAAAAATTATAAACGGCAGTGCATTCTTTTAAACATACCGATACGTAATCTCTAATAATTGACGCAAACCATCGGATGATTTGCGAAAATATATTTGAACGATGGTTTAAGGTATTCGATGAACATTCCGATATACTAATCAATCCATAACGATAACAATGAAAAAATTGGTACACCTGTTTATTGGTGATTTTCCTAATTAGATATAACGATAATAAATCAATATTTTTAATACCTAATTAGGTATTTCAAATATATAATAAATCAGTATTTTTAATATCTGATGTTTCTCCAGATGATTGATAACAACGGTGCAGTAGACATAATTATCAATCTGCAAAATAAATTAAATCTGCGATTTTTTTTAAGAAATTTTTATAGGGTAAGCGCAAATAACAACAATAATAATAACAAATAATAATAATTAGTTTTTTTTTGATTATTTCTCATGAATTAGATTACATACGTACATATATTACTTTAAACAAGATGCTTGATAAATATGTGTGTATAGATGCTGAGATATAAATCCTGAGGAAGGATAAATGATGATGACGATAATGAAGAAGGTGAATTGTTATTATTATGATTATTATTTGAGTGGTGTAAAAAATTTTGGAGGATGTTCGAGATTTCTTTCTTTTCAAAACAAAAATAAAAATAACAATGATTACTCTCAAAGAAAAATATATGTAAATGAAGAGGAAGAAATATTTCGATATAAATAAAAAATATAGTTTAAATAAGAATAAATAAATAAAATAAATATTTGAAAACGGTTATGATTTGATTTATATCATGAATGTTATTATGCTATCATTAAGGATTGATTTAAATAATATATAGGTTTTTGATGTTTTGCCATCATATAAATTTTGAAATAAGTTTCAATAAGCATAGCTAACATTGCTCACTCTATGAAAAAGATTTTTTTTTACCCGGAAATTTACTATTTTACATGACCACACAACAGCACCCGCCACTCTCATCTTCAGGAGTGAACTCCCCGTTGTTATTAGTTCCGTTTGTTTGACTTCGTCCCCCATACTGTTGTTCTTTGTTGTATCTTCGAATCTCGCGTACGAGATTGTAGAATGCTTCGTCGACATTGATGCGTTGTTTCGCTGATGTTTCAATGAAGCGGCAGTTGAAGTGTTTTGCTAATTCTCGTCCCTCTGTTTTTTATTTTTTTATTTAAATCAATTAAATGTATCAGAACAACGTATAAAAATAATGAAGATGTTTGAATCTTTTGCATTTCTTGGCTTATACCGATGATTAGGATATAAGCGTTTATGATTCTCACAAGCTATTTTCTCTAATATTTTGAACTTTATCATTCATCCATTCAAGATAATTATAAGATAGAAAGATACATACCATGCCCAGAAACTTGTCGTTCACTATCCAGATCACATTTATTCGCCACCACAATGATCGGGAAATAATCTTTATCCTTTACTCGAAGAATCTGTTGATGAAAGGTCGAGATTTCCTCGAATGAATTACGAGATGTGATCGAGTAGACAAGTAGGAATCCTTCGCCGGTACGCATGTATTGTTCGCGCATTGCACTTTGTTGTGATGATGATTATAATCAGGACGAGGAAATAGAAACTTAATTAATCATATGATTTTTTAAGTAATCCTTTAATTTTCAGACTCTTTTTGTTAGATATTCATAAAATCTTTAATTCGTTTGGGTGACAATAGATGATGATGAAGACGATGATGATTATAATTATCTTGGCCTATTATTGAAAATGGGTTTGAGTAAGTACCTGTATTCCTCTTGTCCTGCTGTATCCAAAACATCTAATAATGCGACTTCCTCATCAATAACACATTGTTTACGATAAGAATCTAAAATAGTTATGGAGAATTAATTTTTAGACGTAGCTTGCGCATTTATTCAGTAAATGCGTAGGTGCAATGATGGAAGTTTTACCTTCAATAGTAGGATCATATTCATCAACGAAATGCGATTGGATAAATTGAATAGTGAGTGCGGATTTACCAACACCTTTCAAAAGAATTTAATATGTAATATTAGTATTTAATTTAAAAGAAATAGACGATGTGTATATGCCTCTATTTATACGTGTTTTTTGTGTGCATAATAAACCTGAGAATGAGGTCTTTTAAATTTCTTAGACGCACATATTGAGCCCTAACCCTAACCCTAACCCTAATCCCAATGTCTCAAAAAATGTAAAGATGACGTACCACCACCACCGACAACAACTAACTTGTATTCTCGTAGGAATTGCGCTTTCGACATGTTATTTGTGATATGTTATTATGCTGATACGCTCTTGTATGGTTTATTGATTTTCTCCAAAAATTTTTTACTAGAAAAAGTCGTGAAGGCGAATAGAATATGTATGTATATATATA
Source organism: Ambispora leptoticha (assembly GCA_910591765.1). Classification (NCBI taxonomy): domain Eukaryota; kingdom Fungi; phylum Glomeromycota; class Glomeromycetes; order Archaeosporales; family Ambisporaceae; genus Ambispora; species Ambispora leptoticha. Next base: position 6,491 of record CAJVPS010003245.1, read on the forward strand.
TATATATATATATATATATTTATTTAGAGAAAGACAGAGAAAAGAGGTAAAGGAGAAGGGGACAAAAAGATATGGAACTAATACGTAATAGTTATTTCAAATAAATAAATACAATAATAACAATAATACAATAATAATATTAATGGCAGTCGGTTTTTTGGATGCACTGGCACGCGTGCAATAGTATATAATATATAAATATATATATGTATGTATAGAAGTAGTCTATGACGGTTGGTAGTAGTAGAGGGAAGAAAGAGGAAAAAAAGGTATAAAAAGGGAGGAGGGAGAAACAGAGCGTGGTAGATGGAAAAGTAAAGCAATAATATGTAATAAATATATCGTTGCCACTATAATATATATTTAATTATATTATTTACAGTACAAAGGAAAAACCCATAGTGAAACATTCATATTTTGTATATATTTGGTATAGAAGAAAAAGAGTTGTTGCACGACTTTTATATTCTCTTCCGAGTGCGCCGTTTCGTACGGCCGGACGATTACCGCTCTTTACCATTTACCACTAATTTACCAACTACTGTTATTTTTTTTTTGATTGATTTTTAACCCCCAAAAATGGAAAGAATTATTAATTCACGCGTTATAGAACATGTGTCAATTAACAAACAAAGTTTAAATCTTTTCAGGCTAAACTTTTTAGCATATATCGATATATAAATTTTTAATTTTAAAAAAAAAAGATTAATAGATAAATGTCTCGATTGATTTTTTCTCGTTACGCTCCAGCACACTTACTGCGTCCAGCACCACCATTAGCTATAATACGTCTTAATAGTATTCTCTTTACTCGAAGCTATACAAGTAAGTCCTAAACCTCCTTTATACTTTTTTCTATGCCAAATCAAAGAGATTGAATATTCTTTTTTTTTTGTCAGCTAAAAGGTATACAAAAGAACATGAATGGGTTAACGTGGAAGAGAGTTTAGCCACAATCGGAATAACAGACCATGCACAAAGCTCTCTAGGTGAAGTTGTGTTCGTTGAAGCTCCAGAGTTAAATAAAAAGGTCAAGAAGCAAGGTTAGGTTACTACTATCACCCAATTTGGGGGATATTAGGATTGTTATGCTCTTCTTTGTTGATCAAATCATTTTTTAACATTATAATTAGATCCCATTGGCGCTGTAGAGAGTGTTAAAGCTGCCAGTGATATTTACGCGCCTGTAAGTGGAGATGTTGTTCTAGTGAATGAGAGATTAAAGGATCAGCCGTCGTTGATCAATGAGAGTCCAGAAGATGAGGGTGACTTTATTATTATTATTATTATTATTACTATTATTACTTATTATTATTTATTTATTAATGAATTTTGACATGGTTTATAATAATAACTGGTTCATTTTTTTCATTCCATATATCAAGGATGGTTCTGTAAAATCAAAATGTCAAATTCATCCGAGATAAATGATTTATTAGACGCGGAAGCATATGAAAAATTCATTGACCAAAAGGAAAGCTAAAGATTATTATAAAATCAATTCTATATAATGTTGATACCGTAAAGAAATAGAAGATTAAAAGAGTGAGCAAGTGATAAAATACCGTAAGTATATTTATATAATCATTCACGAAAAAATCATCAGTGGTTTGTCCCATAGTGAATAAAGTTAATGTTCCCATTGATTGATTGTTTATTTGTCTGCAAGAGTAATTATCAGGATTTACCAACTAACTACTATATATCTACATATAATGGAAATCTATGGTCCAGACCAGAGATGATTGTTTTTTGATTCTTGACATATGATCACTTTGGCGGATCTTTTCTTTGTCATATAGGATAATTTTTACGCGTCAATTATCTAAAGTTCATGTTGATTATTTTTTATAAAGATTTGAAACGTGAATTGAAATCAGATCTTGAGAAAGTCTTTGACCTATAATAAATTATTATCACATATTTCAATTCTTTAAAAATATCAAGCTTTATTGATAATATTTAAAAATATATATCTAAAAAGAAAAAAATCTTATATATAAATTATAATTAAAAAAAGTATTAAGTATCATCCATTATTCACGTTAAAATTTATTAAATATATGCAGTGACAATCAAAAGTAAGAGTAATAAAACATAATGATTTTATATTAAGTATTTGTTTTAATAATAGAGTTTTCCATTTTACATATATTTTTTTGAGTGATATGTTCTAATTATATATAAAATTCATTAATTTTTTACTGTCCAAGACCGATAAAATATTAACTCCCGAATACCTGGATTGGCATGCAAAATTAACTGGGTTACCAAGCAATTTGACAGATAAGATTCGTTCCAACTTATACAAAAAATATAAGAAAGAAACTGGACATGAACCATGGCAATTATCAAAAGCTGTGATAAGTAGTATATCAGAAAAACCTCAAGCCTCTGATTTCAAGCCTATCACTTTCGAAACCAAACCTGATCAGAATTAATTATCAGCTCCGTGTTGGAGCATTTAACATACCTGAAATTCCGAAATAACTTTCAGAGGGATCGATAATTATAATTTTGCATCACCTCAACCGTGGAGCTCACCATGCCCTATTTGTGATGGAAAACATGGGAATTATGGATTACATGGCGAATGGTATAAAAATGGAACAGAATATTGTCTTAGCATAGACCGGTCATGTGAAATCGATGCGCAGTTGAAATTCTTGCCTGGGCTGTGCGACGCAAGATTTACATACACAATTTTTTAAAACCAAAGTGTTATAATTTCTTCGAGTAAGCATGTTAGAATTGCACGAAAAAATAAAGTCCGCAGTCATTAGTATAATACATTATACGGGTATTGTCCCATTTATTTAAAAATTGGTTACTCCTTTGTATCGATCTAATGTTCTATTAACAAACCATGTATCATTATACATTTTTTTCCCGAAAGTTCTAGTAAATAATTTATCTCACAGCTTTTCATGAACTAATGATTTGCGAGTGTCCCTGATCATGATGCTAGAATGGATTTGTCGTATTAACGAAAATTTCCCCCAAAGATCTTAGACCCACTGCGAAATATATAAAAAGGTAAGGCCTAGTTAGTGAATCTTTTTATCCGCCTTGTATAAGTATAACAAAAAATCAAGCGAAATATTCAAACTAATCAAACTTACCAATATCTACATCGTTAATATCCTTGATCAAACGAACTCGTATAATCCGCAAAGTAATAATAAGGTATGTTGATTTATTGCTCAACTAGCTTCTTGAAACATGACATTATGAAAGGAAATATTGCATTGATTATTTTTTTTTACCTCAGTTGCTAATCGCCCAAATTTTTTATGTTGTAGGTTTGAAATCACTTAATCTCAAAGAAGTTTTCTTGCGGGAAATATTATTTTATATTGTGGATGTGAGAGATATAGATAGACTAAAATTTTGTAGTTATTGGTGGGATAATTTATTTCTGGTAGAGAAAGAGTATGTAGTAAGCAATAGACAATTAGCTAAAGATAATTTTCGAAAATGTGAGAGAGCAAAGAAATAACTTGATGCTGGGACTCGCATTAAATGGCCTAGGATCCGCGTACTCCCTCCCTCTTTGATGGCATCATACATTTCTCTTGCTATTCTACCATTTTCCACTTTGTAACTTCGCTAATATTTCTGAAAATTAATAAAGTTTCACAATAGCACTAGATAATTTTGATTGGCAAAAAGTGAGACAAATGTTACTTTGTTGAAAGAGTAATAAATGAAAAATACTCCCTGTGAAATTGAAAGTATAGCAAAGGAAAAAGCATAGCAAGCGTTGAAGCGTATTTATCTGGTCGAGCGCAGTCATTCGCAAAGGACTCCCAATGAAAGGTAATAGCATCCCTGCATATCCACATGAATGAGCTCAGTCTTTTCCCGACCTTCAACTTAATACCTAGCAGAAGCTTGCGCAGGGGTTGTGATTTTCAAATTATATGAAAACAACCGCAGAATACAAGCGAGTAAGCTCAGTTTTTTCTGCTCGAGTGAACTAGCTATGCTTTTAACGAAAAAAAATTGTCAGATATGGTCCGGTGCAAAAATGTAGATACATCAAAAAATAAAATTTTTAGTTGTCTCTAATGAAAAATTTGTAAAATCTAATTAATAGTTATAATTTTT
>CAJVPS010003246.1:0-10600 GCA_910591765.1 Ambispora leptoticha
AATACTTTTAAATAATAAAAACAATCATAAGTTATAAAATTAAAACTTATTCATATCGTATTTTATCTTGTTTACAAATATTAATAAAATAATCTTATATAAAGTGATTAATAATAAATAATTAATTAATATTTTACCAAAAGTTCATATTATAATAATATAATAAACTCAAATATATTTAATCTAATATAATATTTTCTTAACATTCATCTAATCTTCTTTATTTATTTGAAAAATCATATCAAATGAAAAGTTAAAATGAGAAATATTCTTGAATTTGAAAATTATTATTAATAATAATTTTATATTATCAGTTATACATATTAATATAATAATAAAACTTGATTTTTCATAATTACAAGTCCAAATATCAACTATACATAATCCAATTTCTTTAATTATTATAATGCTTGAAATATCAAAAGTTAATAATATTTCATTTATGTTTCTAATTAAAGTAAGCAGATAATTATATTAAATGTAATAGTTCAAAAACTCATGTTATTTTACTTCAAGATCTTCAGATAAATGTTATGCTATGATTGTTTGATGATAATTGTTAAGATTATGCCATTTCATAAAATTATCAATTCATTTGTTACTCTATTTGAATTCTTTAATATCAGAATATATTTCTATATATTGGGAGGTTTTTGCCAGATTTCTTGACTTAATTTGAATCATATTAAAAGTAATAGCTTTTAATTTTTTTTATAAATCTTTGATCTAATTATAAGATTGAGCCAACATAAGTTGTTCTTTTCTTTTTACGCCATTCTTGAATTTTGACATGGTTAAATAGTAAATTTGTTTGCTATTCCTCGAATACTAGCATCTGAAACTTTGTCAAGATACATAAGGATAGTTAACTTTTCCCTTGCAGTCCATTGTCTCTTCTTTTTTTGTGATAATCGTGTCAGAGGTAAAGTAGTTTTGATACGTGCCATTTTGAATATGAACAAAAAACACGTCAAAAAAGATAAAAATGCGTTTGAATAAAATTGTATTACGCGTCAAGATAAAACTTTCTCATTGGCGATTATACTTTATTTAGTATACCCATCATTTAATATACCCACCGTTTAATATACCCCCCATGTAATATACCCCCTTTGCACAAAACCCCCCATATAAAAGACCCTTTCTCTTCATAATATACCTCCTGGGTATAAATCAATTTACATGGGGGTAAAATGTAAGATACCTAGGGTAGTTTGCACAGTATATAAATCCTGACCTTATTTGAAAATTAATTTTTGTATCTTCCGACCCAATTTTCCGGACACAATGACAGATTTTTTAGGAAAAATTATATTTTGATGATTTAAGGTTAGGGCTAAGACTGAAGATAAAATTGCCTTCCCGACATTTTTATTAGTACACCAAACTAGATTTTGGCATCTTCAGAGTCGGAAATGCTGTTTTTTGCTTGACATAAGTGCTCACTTATACGAGTCAAGCAAAACAACGTTCTAACGCCAGGAAAGGTACAAGTCTCTTGTCCTTTTGAAAGACAAGGTTGTATAGTGATTTTGACCCCGGAATATAAATAACAACTGTATAGTGTTCTGCATCAATTATATATCTAACTGAAAACCCGCAATTTGCAAAAGGAGGGGTAAATAGGTAAATATGGGGAAATGTATTTGAAGAGTGGTTTCACGCGCTCAGAATTTTGCATTCACTCTGGGCGCACTTCTATCGGGGCTTCTGGTCATCAACAGGGCACTAATGGGGGACTAGATATTATCGAAGTAATCGGAGCATTCGCGGGGAATAGGGGTATTTAGCAGAGCATCCTCGACATTTTAGCTTGCATTATCGAGATATCAGACACTTAGAGATATTCCATGGGCTTTTTGGGTTCTTCGGATTCTTTTTCATATTATTCCATAGTTTTTTAATCTATCTATTACTAAGTTTGCTATTTGTGTAGTAAAAGTAGAAGTAGTAGAACAAATAGATTTAGGCGTGCGATAGATAAACGCTTTTTTCTTTCCGATTTAGATATAAGCATAAGATATTTTCCTGATGGTGCAGATATATTTTTCTAAAGGATAAATTTGTGTGAGTTGAGAAAGTCAGCTTAAGTGTAAAAAAATTGATTAATCCATAACATTAGCATTTAAGCCAAGCGTTCTTTTTTGATGTGATTTCCTGTTCAAATATCAAATTAATATCCAATATGATCTGATTATGAACAAAACTTTTATTCGCGAAATACCATATACACACGAAAATTGCCGACAAATAAATTTTTTAAAAGACAATAGTTAAAACAATAAATAAAAATGAAGAGCCTCACAAGAACTTTGAAGCCAAACTAGCCAAACCACCGCCACCGCCATCTTCACCACCTTTCTTTGCAGCTAACATTTTCATCGCCATAGTAGCAGCTTGAGTAACAACCTCCTCTTTACTGCCACCACTACCACCACCGCCACCTTTTTTTGCTACATACAAATAACATGAGTTTGTTAATGAACGAAAAATCAGATTAACAATAATAGACATTAAATTTTTGCCTACCTTCCCATAATTTTACGGCTTCGCTCATCGCCATACCAACAAGTTGCGTTTGCATTTCTTTTTTGCCGCTATCACCACCACCACCACCACCAGAGAACATCTTTAACGCTTGTAAGGCAGCAGCTCCGCCAAGACCAGATGACGAGGGTGCTTCCTGTTATGATTAAATTTATTTTGTATTCTTAATATCGTAATTAAAAAGAAATGGTATATGATAATCTTACCTCCTCTTCACTTTCCTCCTCCTCTTCTTCCTCCTCCTCTACCTTTTGTTTTCGTTGCTCCTTTTTTTCGACTTTCTTGTAAATTTTTTGATGCATTTTCTCGTAATGTTCCGCATTGACGTCTTCATCAGAATCCTCGTCTCCTTCTGCTTGTTTACGCGAAAGCTTGGTTTTAGCTTTGTTTAACGCGTTTTCGAAGAGTTCTTAATTTTTATTTATAAAATAAATTTAATTGTAATGTTGATACTGTTGATAGAGTTTGTTAAATTTAAACTTTCATCTGAATAAATTTTTTTAAATACCTTGATCATGACCGGAATGTTCAGCGGCAATTTTATGAGCATCTCCAACATCCGGTGTTGAAGGACGACGCCCTCCTTAATTTAATGACAATAAAAACATCGCTGGGTTAATTAAACCTTCACAATGCATGCATATACTTTTTTATGCATGTGTATATTGTAAAAAAAAACCTTTTTTCGGTGGTGGTCTTGATGGAGCTATATTAATAAAATTGAATTGATTGATGTAAAGTAGGTTAATTTTACAGTTAATAGAGTATGAATTTATTTATTTATTTATTTATTTAATGAGAATAAAAATATTCTGTTCAAAGAATATACGTGCAATATATTTTGTAAATTATTCAAGTAAATATAACATTTCAATAGAATATATTTATTCTCGCGTCGAATGACGATATTTTTGATATTTACAACTATCTATTAAGCATTCATATTACCTTCTTCTTCAGATCCAGATCCAGATTCTTCGTCATCTCCACCACCACCTTGAGAGGCGGCAAGCTTTGCTTTAATAGCTTGGGTAGCGAGACCTTCGAGTGAACTAAGTAAACTCATGAGAAATACGAAATTCAAGAAAATAAAATTTCAAGAAAAAGGAACTCGTAATGCAGGTTGTTGCTGCTGCCTTATTTAAAAGAAGCCCTCAAAAAAAAGTGCAGAGATGAGCGATCCCTATTACACGACATACATATGGGTAATGAAAATCAGCAAATAAGAATGCCAGCATTCTTTCTAAAACAGAATCTTCTATTGTACAAAATTTATTCGATTGATTGTTCGGATATTAAGAATGCGTGCGTTACAAGTGCGCATATAATACATACAAATTTCGTTATCCATAAACGCACTGTGATAAAACAAAAAAATCCACTATGCAAAGGAAACAAACACAATAATAAAAACAAGAATTCCCACTGTTTGAAATAACAAACACACAAGAATAAAATCAACAGAAAAAAGCTAATTTTTCGTGTATATTTATAAAGAGTCCAGACCCTGGTGGTTTTTTTTTCAATTTCTTAAGCTACTACAATACATACATTACGAAACAAGAAGAGACTGACTACTTTATACATCTTAAAGAAATAAAATAGAAATCTTTTATAAAATATATACAAACCAACCAACAACTGACTAAAGAGATATGAGTTCGAATAATACCAGTTATGATGTCCCGGCCCTCTCATTTGGGAATAACCACCATCTTGTCCCGTTAATTGTTATCGGATGTATCGCTTTAAGTTCTATTATCGTGCATTCTATCCTCACTCTCATATTTACGTAGGTGCCAAGTGTTTTTTCGCAGTTTTAAAATTAAGTCAAAGATTGAATTTATATTCCTTTTTTGACAGTCGATTTTCTAAAATGTCACACTTCCAATTCGATAATGAACTTGTCACATTATGGTAAAGAGAGTTTCTTTATTTTCTATAAAGCTGATGTTCATTTAACTTCCGGGGAAAAAAATGAACGCGTAAGGATGGGTGTTGAAATACTTTAAACATGCTAATCTTCTCCCTATAGTTATCTTCCGACATTGATCTTATTCCCCGTAGGATCAATTTTACTTACATTTCAATTCGTCACCAACGTAGACCCATCTGTGCTAGATCCGATCAATCACACATTTCTACTTTTGTTCATTGGATCAATAACATGGACCGCGATAAACGTGGTAAAAGCAGGTTCACGTGCACTTGCACGAAATCCCAATTTCAAAAAGGGTGAACATGATGTGCATGCTCGGAAATTGGGAACACAATTAGTGGTGACCACGCGAGTGTTGTACGGGTTAATTTTTGTGATCGGCTCTTCGGGTATAGTATTCACTTTTCCAAATGCTAGGGAATTTGGAGCAGCTTTGTTGGCTAGCGCTAGTGTCGTGTCGTTATTCCTTGGGTTGGCTCTTAAACCAACTTTAGAGGTATTTCTTTTATTAGTTTTTTGATGCTTTATTTATTTTTTATTTTAATTTTTAAACTTTTGTAATCTTTAGAATTTAATCGCGTCCGTGCAAATTGCATTGACCCAACCTTTACTTATTGATGATATTGTGAGGTTTGATAATCAAACAGGAACAGTTAGTGAGTGTTATTGATAACTATTATTAAGATGAATCTGAAATTTTAAAATTTATTAAGCTAATTTATTCAAATAAAAATCCAGCCGAGATTCAAGCACAATATATTGTTATAAAAACCGGCGACGAAAGACACCTGATAATTCCACTTACAAGAGTAATCGGTGGAACGTTTGAAAATTTATCGCGTAATGGAGAAAATATCACCGTGACATTTGACCTTTTTGTTGATTACGGTGTTCCGTTGGAGGATTTACGTAAACAATTTCATGAATATTTGCAGGCTAGTGAGCATTGGGATCATCGTAATGGAAGTCTGGATGTATGTTTGTTTCTTTGCTTGCTAATTTTTCTTTTTGAGGGAAAATTTTTAACTTTATGTTTTGTCACAGATTTCTGATGCAAAAGAAACTTTCTTGCAATTAAGTGCTTCAATGACGGTAATTTTTAATTTTACCTTTCATTTTATGAACAAATGAATGAATGAAGCCACTGATGGTTTTATATTCTTAATAGGCAATTACCTTCGCAGAAGGAAATAAATTAAAAAAAGAAATTCGAGAAAAAATCGCAAGTATTATTTTGTTTGACCTTTGGTATTTCGCCGCCAATTATCTAATTAATGATTTTTATTTATTTGATATAATTGATAAAGCAGATCAATTATCTTGTGGTTAATTACCCAGAATACTTGCCACATCAAAGAATACAAACAATTCCAGCGCGTAATGGCAGAGAGAGCATGGATCGAGTAATTGCCAAAATGAGTGATCCTCGTTTGGTAGCTGCAAAAATAGAATAATAAGTCTCTAAACATTATTTATTTATTATTGGTATTTATTTTACTAGGGGAATTAGAACGCTTTCAGTTGTAATTTCTTTTTTGTGTAAATCATTGCATTTTGTATAATCTCATCTTGTAATTATAGGAAAATAAATTCATTTTAATCATTCATTGTTTTGGTGCCACAAATTATTTAAATGATGTAATTTTCAATATAATCGCCACATGGGCATAATAAAGTGATAGGAGTAGATTGTGGGGATTCTTTAACTAATGAACGTGAAACATATGAAAATTTAATTAACGTGTGAAACTCTATTGTTTTTTATTTTTATGAATAGAAGGCAAATAAAAAAATGTTATCCCAAGTGATTTTGTTTATTGTATGTATTAGATCGGGGGTATTTTTTTATTATGGTTTAGTAACCTGTGATGCTGGGCATCGTATTAAAAGAATTTTAATACTTTTGTAATAATATGTCACGCTGACACCAGTTTTCCTCGTTATACGTATATATATATATATATATATGTGTATGCTCTGTACCTAACTTTTTTTCCTTTTTTCCCCGAACGAAAGACTAGACAAACTTCATATAACCATCATTCAACTCACGATTTCTTTTGAAATTCTTAATTCTTTTGGTAGTTGATTTATTTGACCATTGTTACTCGAATCATAGAACTTCGATTTTAACCCCCTCCCCTTTTTCTCTTTCGGAAAAAAATGATTTAGTGATGATTCAAAGTTGTAGATTCGCTTTTTTTTCTTTTTCGACATTTTAATTTTTTTTTTAATAAGTAAATATCTTCTTTTTCTTTTGCATATTAAATTACGTGTTTTATTAGCTGCTGCATCTCTATTTTCTTTGTAAGCAAAGAACGTGAGAAACAAGTCGAGTAAGAATAGAGGTAAATGCAACAGAGGAGCATTGGAACCTCCTTACAATTTTGTGTATACGACGTTAGAAATTATCAAGGAAAAATCAATACTAACATCCAAATAAAGAAACGTAGCGTAATAACGAGAGAGACAACACAAGACAACGAACAGCGGGTCGTTAAAAAAAGGTACGTTTTAATAATTTTTATCGTACAGCTGCATACATTACATCAATCAATCAATCATGATAATACTAATAATACCGATATCGATATATCACAGACATCATAAAAGACGCACAAGCAAAACAGTAAGTATCATTATATTCATTGTGTTTAATTTCCCGGAGAAAAGCACATTAATTAATAGTAAATTCCCTCGTTTTTTCCTTCTTTCTCATCCGTCATTCTTTATTCTTTCTCCTATTCTTTGTCCTCTTCGTGTCTTTTCATTCACACGCTCATTAATTCTTTCTTTTATTTTTAAACATACCCATTATATAATACTACCAACCACATTTTCCTAATATTACGTTTTTCTATTATAATCATCACCACCTTCATTATTCCTTTACCAACACCCAATTTACTCATGTCCCCTCCCAATAAAAAAGAACCCAAAAAAATGAGTTCGACTAATGTAATAATGAAAGAAAACAGCAACACTGAAGTGAACTCAGTAAAGTCTCCTAGAACTACCACAGCACCCGTCAAACCCCGGATTCCGTTCAGTGGTAAGTTGATGGTAAAGGAAGGCAGCGTAATTATTGAGAAGGTAACTAACATGTTGAATTTTAGGTGCTGTTAAATTATCAGGTTCAAACACGCAAAAGACAACTCCAGGTACCAAAAATTCCATTGGAACCAAAGAACCAACAAAAACTTTAACAAAAACTTCCACACAAACTACAAAATCGTCTTCCCCTAATAAAGTTTCACCAATAACTTCAAAATCGACTCGTGTCAAAAATAACACTAATGATCCGGTGTCCACGCCAAGTTCCCGAAAATCAGATTCGACTTCGACTTCAACTTCAACTTCAAATTCAGGTTCAACATCACCTAATCCGACAACATCAAAAAAGACGCGTCGAACCTCAAATGGTCTAGTAGGTAATCGATCAATGACAAAAACTTCATCATCACCATCATCATCACCGCCATTATCATCATCATCATCATCATTATCAACAAAGAATATTTCAAATCCCCGTGTTCCACAAGTCGTACCTAAAGTATCCTCTAGTAAATCATTAGCAAACGAATCCTCTCCAAAAGCATCCACCACCATTAAATCCCCAACCATAACTCCTCGTAAAACACATCGTTCCACTAAAAGCATGCCTCCTCGGATAAACACAACAAATGCTTCAAATAATAATTCACCACCATCTCCCATTAAAAAACGACGGCCATCTCAACCTGAACTGACACAGAACCCTACTTCATTTAAATCCCCTATTGACCTGTCCCATGTAAAATCACGTGTAGGATCTCTGGACAATATTTCCTATACTCCAAAAAGCGCCAGCAACGGTGAGAAGAAGAAGGTCTTTTCCAAAAAGGCGGATTATTCTAACGTGAAATCACGTGTCGGCTCCCTTGATAATATTAAGTATACGCCAAAAGGTGGTGGCACAAGTAAAAGAGTTTCTTCTAGTAATAGCTCTGATATTGAATTTTCTTCTGCTTCATCAACTTCTGACATCTCATCTCGAAATGATCCAAAAATCGACAATGTTAAATCTTCTATCAATCGCGATAATAATAATGAAAAAAATAAAGGCGGAGATGTGAAGATTTTCTCAAAGAAACCTAAATTCACGTCAGTGCAATCGAAAGTCAGCTCTCGTGAGAATATTAACTTCGTTCCAAAAAGAAAAAGCAATCCTCAAGTCTTTACGTCAAAATTAGATCTCAAGAACGTGAAATCGCGAGTTGGTTCTCTTGATAACATTAAATATGTTCCGGGTGGTGGCGACGTAGTTATTTACAGTGAAAAACTGAAATTCCGCGAAAAAGCAACGCCAAAAATTGATGCTGGAGTCTCTAAAAATAGCGCCGATAATACTTCTTTCTTGGAAGACGATCGGTTAAATGCTATCCTAAGCCCTAGCCCAATTTCATCTATTGCTTCGGAAGATGTCCCCGAAATTAACAGCCCACCTGAGGAATTGATGATTCCAACGCCATTCCGAGTTGCTTTATCTCCCATTGCTGAAATATTACAATCGTCACAAGAAGAGGACGAGTCGGAATATCAACAATCAATTGCTCAATTGATCTCACATTCAGATGCATCCCAAATCTCTCCGGATATTGAAAATAAAACTGCTGTAGTAAAAGGAAAGCCAGCGCCAATAAGTGAAGAGAAATTCGATAAACCGGTAGACTCGATTACAACAATTGAAGAACCACAACAACCATCATCATCATCAACAATAAAAAGAGAGACGCCTCAATCGATTAAAGCAAAGATCGCAGCTTTGGAAGCAAAGAATGCAGAAATTGCAGCACGAAAATTGGCAGCCAAAGAGAAATTAAAAGCTGCAGCTTTCGCAACAAAAACCAAAGCAGTTAATGATGACGAAGAAAATTATCGCGACTTTGTGCAAAAATTTCAACAAGAATTTGGTGTCGACCATACAGAAAAACTGGATGACGCTCAACCTCATCTTTACACCGCACAATTTGAAAATGCGGATATTGAGGATGATGACGATGAAGATGATGATTCAGAGTGTCCTCAAGATGACGCGGATATCATTTACGCCATTAATAATGAAGAGGATTCTGATCTTAATTTTGAGGTTAACGTCTTACGTAAATCGCGATTATTGTCTGAATCTAATAATCGGGAAGTGGAATCTCTTTATATTCCTGAAATACCGCCATTAGCAATTCAAGTTCCACCTGAAGGCAATCAAATTCCTGTTGTACCCGAGTTGACATTAGCACAGAAACGTGCATATGACTCTTCATGGATTTAATTAAATTTTTTTGTATTAATTTTTGGGAGCAAATGTTTATGATCAATTCTTTTTTCCATGTATATATAATTTCTTTATTTTTATCTTTTAAAATCAGAAAGTTATTCTATATAAGCGAATAGCTTTCATTAATTGTCTATTATAATCTTTTTGTGCCATACTTTTTCTATTTACGTGATGTTATTATTAAAATTTGTTTCGAAAGCATTGAACGCGTATAAATTAATTTTACTCATATATCATGCATGTTATTTTTATAATTACTAACTATTCTAATATTTGAACATCTAATAAAAAATAAATATTTAATATAAAATCTTAAATTTTGATTGTACACATTCCGGCATCTAGGCATTAATATTGTTAATCGTCATTATTTTATTATTAAATAATATGATATTAATTAGTAAGATATGTTGCAATTGTAATATTCTTGTAAAGTATTATTACTAATAATAATAGTAATAATAATATTGTTAATGATGATTAAGATTATAATAATGATAAAAAAATGTTGTTATTTCTTGCTCTTGCTAGTAAGAAAAGAAAAATCATAATAAGATTAATCATTTTTCTTTATTATCTGTTATAATTAATAAAAAGAATTAGTAAAAATATATATATAAAGAAAAGTTTTTTACAAATATTAATTTATTAATCTGAAATACAGTGGCCATCAAAAGTAATGCAATGCTTAAATTTTTTACTAATTGTAATTAGTAAAATACATGATTTTTCTTACATATAAAAGTTTTTAATTTTACTAACAAATATTTTTTATTTTTACCTCAAAAAATAGCTAAAGT
>CAJVPS010003247.1:0-10593 GCA_910591765.1 Ambispora leptoticha
ATATAAAAATAGAGATATTTATAAAATAAATAAAAGTTATAATAAAATATAATTTTTCATAACTAGAGAAAGATTAAAAAATTAAGGAATTTTATATCATTATAGTAATATATAGTCCTCCTTTAGAAAATTTTTGCTCCCGCAAAAGTTAATTAATAATCTTTAATAATTCTTTCTTGTTCAAGTAATATAACTTAGTTGATATAAGCTTAAATCTATTATCAAATATCTCTTTTTCAGAGTTGTAAATGAAAAAAACTTTGTGAGTGATATTATATAGTCTATTATATATGCATTTCTCAAGAGTATCTTCAATATTTTTCTTAATTTCTGATATATCTCTTGAGTATTTCTGAAATTGAATTGAAAATATATATTTAAGTTTATAATATTATAACATTATTTGACTATTATTATCTAATTGATTATTATAAATTGATAATATGACTTCTTTAAGTTGAGTTAGCCAATCTTTATTCAAGATTGATTTATCTTCTTTTATATAGATGTTGAGATTTTAGATTATTCTTCAGAGATAGTTAAACTATCAGAACTTACAAATTCTGATTTTTCTTTAATATTTTCTTGTTTAATATTAACTTTAAATTCATCTTTAAAGAAAATAATAATAAAGATATTTAATCAGTCAAAGTTTAAGTCAGTATTTATATTAACTGGTTCAATAGATACCTCAAAAAATTCAATATTTATTTATGTATTCAAAAGAAAAGAGTTATCAATTTCAATATCTTTGATAAATTCAGATTGCATAAGTAAATCCAAGAGTGTAATATTAGTTTCTTATTCTGTATTATCATATATAAGTAATCTATAAGTCAAAAAGATAATTATTCCAAAGAGTTAGTGAGCAAGCATTTTTTGATAGGTCTCTCCAAGAGACTTAATTATTAAAGAGATAATTCAAGTTGATAATTGGGATATGATAAGAAATAATAAGAGTAAAAGTATAAAAAAATTTGAAAAGATATAAGATAATAAGAGTAAAAAGATAATAGATAAAGTAAAAATATAAAAGAATAAAGAAAAAGAAAAGAGTAATAGAAGGAGATATTTATATAAAATTTAAACTAAAAATCTACTATAAATGATAATATATTAAAAATATTGGGATAAGAATAATTATAAAAATAGATAAAAATAAGATAGAAAAGAATTTTGAATATAGAATAACAAAAATTAAAGAGGTAATCCATGTGAGTTACTTAATAATAATTTGTAGTTCAAAGTAATTTTGATAATCATGATAATATTTGAGTTGTCTTCTATTAATAGAATACTTGTAAACTTTTTCTTTCTGATCACAAATTTTATAAGAATTATATCTAGCATAATTATAAATATAGTACCATTCTTTACTTCAGGTAGATTAAAATTTATCTCCAATTAATAAGTATTATTTTATATCAAATAGTAATATTTTATTTCTAATTCAAAAATTGTTTTATTTTGAATTTTGTTATTAAATATTTGAGAATATTACAGTTGTAATTCTTTTATATTTTGTTTAGCTTTTAATATTTATTGAGGTAACTGATTTGCTATATAATATTTATTATATTAATTTTTCTTCTTCTGTAGAGTTCTCTTTCAAATAGGCAGGAATTTTTAATTCAATTAGTAATTTAGTATTTCATCTATAGGTTAAGAAAAATAGTTTATGCTTTATTGTTAAATTTCTATTAGTTTGATAAGCAAAAAGAGTAATAAGAATAAAGATATTTCAATCTTGTTCATATACTATTATCAATTTTTGTAAGATTATATATAGTATTCTATTAAAACATTTTATTATCTCATTTATTTGTGAGTAATAAGATGAAGAAAATTTATGTTTAATTCTGAATTTTATTGATAATTCTTTAACTATTTTATTGACAAATTTCAATTCATTATCTGATTGAATTTCTTTAAAATATCTATATCTATATATTATTTTTTCAAAGATAAATTTTGTGATTATAATAGCTTTCTTGTCTGAAATGGCTTTAGCTTCAGGCTATTTTGTAAAATAATTTATTATTATAATAATATATCAATTTCTAGTTATTATTATTTTACTAGATCTAATAAGATCAATAACTATTCTGTCAAAGAGTTATCAAATTTTGATAGGATGTAATACTTGTTAAGTAATTCTTTTATTAGTTTGCTAGTAAATTTCACAAGTCTTCATATAATTTTTAATATCTGTTCCTATATTATTTTACTAATATTTATTTATAATTTATTGATAGATTCCTTTATATTTAAAATATCTAGATAAAGAGTTTGAATATAAATTAATAAGAATAGCTTTCATTTCATTTTTTTTAATAACTTGAAGAGATATAGTTAGTTCTTTTCTTCTATTGATTTTGTATAATATGCCATCAATTTGTAAAAAATATTTTGCTTGATTATGAATTTTGCATTATTCAAAAGTTGATCCTACAAGATAAGTTTTATTATTCAAATATTATTATAAGTTATAGTAAGTTGTTAAATTCATATTATTGTTGCTAAGAGAAAAATTATTTAATATTCTTCTAAATATATCCAGGATAATATGTCAGTATTTTGATTTTTTCTTCCAGATTGATAAGTAATAATAAAGATATATTCTATAAGAGATATGATCTAGTGATTTATTCTAATAGAATAACTTGTTTGATTTTTAAATAATTATCTCAAGATATTATTATCAGTAATAATTTCAAAAACTATTTCAAGTAGATAATAATAAAATTATTTAACAGCTTATACTACTGCTAATACTTCTTTTTCAGTTACTTCATATTTTTGTTCATTTGATTTTAAAGTAATACTTATATAGGTGACTACTTGTTCTCTTTTTTTATCTTTTTGAGATAGAAAGCTCTAAGTTCTGAATCTGAAATATCAGTATAAAGATAGAATTTCTTTGTAAAGTTAGGATAAATTAAAATAAATGTAATTATAAGATGTTATTTGATTTATTGAAAAGCTTCTTCTTAATCTACAGTCTAAATAAATAATTCTTTATTATAAAGTAATTTGAATAGTGATGTAGCAATTTAAGAAAATCTTTTTACAAATTTTCTATAGTATTCAGCTAATTCAAAAAATAATCAAAGTCCTTTGATAGTTCTTGATTAAGAAAAGTTTTTTATCTTTTGTATTATTAATAGATCAGGAAAAATTTCTTCTTCAGTTATTATATATTCTAGAAATGATAGTTCTCTTTTGCAAATATTATATTTTTCTGGATTGAGTTTCAAATTAGCATCACTAATTCTACAAAATACTTTGTTAAGATAATTCAAGTATTCTTTAAAATTTTTTAAGAATACATTCAGGTCATCAATATATATATTGACAAAATTCTAATTATATTCTTCTAGTACTATATCTATAGTACATTAAAAAGTACTGAAGTATTATATAATTCAAAAGATATGATATTAAATTTGAAAAGTCCTTTTCTGGAGATGAAAGTAGTTTTAGGTTTATCTTCTTCTTTTATTTTAATTTGTCAGTATTTAGAGGTTAAGTCCATAGATAAAAATCAATAAGCATTTCTAAGAGAGTTCATCATTTTATCAATTCTTGATAATGAATAAGCATCTTTTTAGATGATTACATTTATCTTTTGATAATCAACACAAAATCTTTTCTTTTCATTCTTTTTGGAGACTATAATAATAGATGAAGTTCAAGAATTAGTTGATAATCAAATAATATTAGCTTCTAACATTCTTTAAATTTCTTCTGATATGAATATTTGATCTGGAAAAGTAATTTTATAGAGTCATTATTTAATAGATAATTCATTTCTAGTATGTATCTTTTGTTAAATTATATTACTTTGGCCAAGTTTATGTAATTCAGTTATAAAGATATTAGCATTATCTTCTAATAGTTGAGTAAGAAGTCTTTCTTGTTTAGCAGTTAATTTTTATTGTTTAATAACTTTTTCTTCTTGTTCTTATTTCAAGAAATAGATATAGGCTTCTTGATAGTTAATGAATCCAAATTCAGTTATTCTTCAACTAGATTATCCTAGTTTTTTTCTAGTAGAAACTGACTTAAGTTAATTAATAGGTGCAAGTTGAAGAAATATAAGTTGAGCAAAATGCTGATCTAGTTCAATAATATAATCTGAATTATTTTGAATAATGATACTGATATTTCCAGTATATCCAGAGTTAATAATTCTATTTTTAATATTAATTTCTTGTTTTGTAAGAGATGAGTGAGATATTACTTGATATATAACTTCTATAGGAATTTCTATAGTAATATAAATATCTACTAATACAACTCAATATGAGAGAATTCTAATTACTTCTTTTCTAGTATAATAAATATTATATTTAGTATTAGTTAGATATAGTCTGAATGAATATAAGAAAACAGAGACATATTAGATAATAAATTTGATTGATATAAACATTACAGTATTTTATTCTTGTTCTATTAATTAAAAGAAAATTTTATCTATTATAAATTTGATTAAAATACTTTAATTAATATTGCTATAGCAATATAAAAATCATATAATATTGCAATTTAGAAGAATATGAAATTTCTGATTTGATATATATTTTATTATTATTTAATTATTATTATATCAAAATAAAGATTATTTCAAAAATTTATATGAAAACTCTTATCTTGTGTTATTAACATCAGTACTGTTTTCTCTAATAAATGATAGTACAAAATTATTATTCATAATCTTAAAGAATGTAATTATTAAATATTCATATCATATATTATTTCTTTGAATATAAAAATATTTATATTGTTATTATAGTAATATAAAATTCTTTAATTCCTTAATCTTTTACTTGTTATGCAAAATCACATATTTCTATATTTTTCATTTATTTTATAATTATCTCTATTTTTATATTATTTATTACTATATTTATTATTATATTTCTATTTTTAAATATTATATCTTATTTAATATTTAGTATTTATATTTTTATTATCTTGTAATATAATATTTATTTACATAGTAGAATAATTTAGTAGAAGATCATTTTTAATTTTGATAAAACAGTTACACTTGGATAATTATCTTAAATATCTTTTCATATTCTTTGACATTCTTCAATATTCTCTTACATTCTTTCATATCTTTCCACATCTTCTCACATCTTTCCATATCTTTTAATATTCTTTTATATATTCTGATATTCTTCAATATTCTTTGACACCTTTCAACATACTTTGATATAATCTATTCATAATTAATTATATTATAGTACTTTAAATTATATCTTGTATATTAGATAGTATTAGCTAGCAATACTATAATAATTTTTGTATCTGAAAAATATATAAAAGAATCTGCTATCCCAGCTTGAAATAAATAGTTTTAGATTGAATTATTTGAAAAATATAATTTTAAAAATTACTTTTATAATCTAAATTATATTAATACTCTTTTTTTCACTCAGTTTTATATAGGTTAATCCTATAAAGAAATAATTAATGAAAATAAGGAACCAAATGACAATAAAGAAAAAGAACAAGAAGATACTCCTGAAGTTATTCTTGATCAGGATATGAATAATACCAGACTATCAAAAACTCTTGAAGAAGAACTCATCAAAAAGATTATTTACAAAAAGAAAAAAAAAAGAAAAAAAAATTGCTTTACCTATACTTGCTATCATGGCTGAACTATATGATATTCTAGAAGATTTGGCTCAACAAAAAGCAAATATAACTATTGCTCAACTTATTCAGACCTCATCTTCACAAAGAACTTAATTATTAAAAGAAATGCACCATGCCACAGCATTCAAATCAAAAAGAAAAAAAAGAGTCTTGCTTGGACAAAAACTCAAAATCATATCTGTCTGGTATAAAGTAAAAGTTGAAAAGAATATTATTAATTTAATTATTAGTACCAGTATCTCTAGATATGTTACTACACATAATTTTATTAAAGATATGGAATTGAAAATATAACACAATTCAAATATTTTAATATCTAATATAAATAGTATATCTAAACAATCTCTTGGAGTTATTAACAACTTATTTTTGAATATTAATAAAATTGTGATTTCTACTAAAGTAAATATTATTAAAGTAAAAACATACTCAATAATTATTAGAATAGACTTTTTGAATAAAATTAAAGTAAATATTGATAACAAAAAAGGATTATACATTTTTGAATATAATGACCAAAAAGAAAAAGTGTCAATTAATTTATTCATGATGTTAGAGGAGAACTAATCTTTGAAGATACAAGTTCTGAAGAAGATGAATTAGATGAAGATTCTGAAAGTGAATTTGAGAAATAATACTTGAAAAAGAAGACTTTTTTCATGTAGCAACATGACAATTAGAATACTGTAACCCCTAGAAAATAAGAATTTCAAGATGATGATAGTGTTGAAATTATCACTAAAGAAGCTTGGATCTTTATTGAAACTCCAAATTAAAGATTAAAAAATATTAATTTTAGAGAAATATTATTTCTAATTATCTAAAGTATTAAATAAATTCATGAAGTACAAGCATATCAAGAAGAAATCAAAATCAAATAAAAAAAATATATCTACGAAAATTTCAAATAACTTGACAAAAAGTTTATTCAACTATGTAATTGAAATAACTGATGGTTATTTAACTAGCAAGAATCAAATAATTAATGCTGATGTTATAGAAATCTCTTTATGCTTAATTATCAATATCACTGATACTATAATGATCTTGCTAACTGGATAATAATCAAAATTCATAAACTCTTTTATACTGAATTCAAAACTAATAAAGACTGGACTGATAAAGTTAAACAAGAACTCTTTATTAATAAAAGAGTTAAGAAAAGCTTTGATTTATATCAAGCTACTTTACAATAAATTCATCACAACTTGCAGATTGAAAAATACTGGAAATGTGAAAAATATGTGGATAAATATTATACTGAAATATATTTTAAAATAAATAGAAAAAAAGCAATCGCTTATGATAACTGCATTAGAGAAAAACAACTGAATCCTTCAGTATGTTTTCAATATGATGAATATAATGAATCTAGAGAAATGTTTATTACTGGAAGTTATGACAAGAAATACTTCTGTACTTATGAATATCAATATATTTATTGATTTAATCATGGAGAATAGAGAAAGAATATCAAAATAATTAACAAGCTTAGAGAAAGAGAAATACTATTAAAAGTTTATGAAGAATATAATGAAATTGGCAAAGCAATTCTATCTTGCTTTATGTATGAAGATAACTATATTTAGAAAATCATCTATGAGAGTTTTGTAGAAGTCTCTGCTACTGAAATATTTTAATATATTTATCAATAACTCAGTTTTAATCAAAGATAACAGCTTGCTTGCTTAGATTATATCAATATAAAACTCTGTCAAGAATGCTTAATTTCTTGTAATAATGATAAATATAATAATTATATACAATCTAAATCTCTAACTAAGTTGATAAAGAAAAATAACTAATGACTTTGAATCTGATCTCAGAAGAAATAGTAACAAATAGATTAATTGAAAAAATTAGCTTTACATCTATTTTAACTCAGTCTTCTCAACTCAATTTGAATAAAATACATGAAAAATTTAATATTATTTATCAAGCTCTTAATGAACTTTTATAATAGTTTAATAATTATTTAATGAATATCCCTGTGAAACAAAATAATAGCTACTATGCAGTCAAAGTTTATAATGATCAAGATAAAGAAAAATTACCAGAAAAAGCATATCTAACTGATACTAAATATAATATTTATTATATTGGAAAAGAAGTAATTAGAATCTTATCATATTAAGTTATATTAATAGATATCTATATTATTATAGAAATTTCTGTAAAAGTTATATATCAAGTAATGTCTTGCTCATCTCTCACAAAACAAGGAATTAATATTAAAGATATAACTATTAACTCTAGATATACTAGAAATATTAGTATTATCAATCAAAATAATTCAGAAGTTGATTATATTATTGAACCAGATCAGAAAATTGCTCAACTTGTATTTTTTTAACTTGCATCTGTTGATCAACTTAAACCAGTTTCTACTCGAGAAGAACTTGAATAATCTAGTCAAGAAACAGATAGATTTAGATCCACTAATTATCAAGAAGCATATACTTATTTCTTGGAATAAGAACAAGAAGAAAAAGTTATTGAATAATAAAAATTGACTGCAGATCAAGAACAACTCCTTACTCAATTACTAGAAGATAATACTAATATCTTTGTAACTGAATTACATGAACTTGGCCAAAGTAATATAATTCAACATGAGATATATACTGAAAATAAATCATCTATTAAACAATTGTCTTATAAAACTACTCTTTCAGATTAATTATTTATATCAGAAAAGATTCAAAAAATATTAGAAGCCAATATTATTTGACTATCAACTAGTTCTTGAACTTCATCTATTATTATAGTCTCTAAAAAGAATAAAAAAAAAGATTTTATGTTGATTACTAAAAAATAAATACTATTACTTAAAAAGATGTATATCTATTATCAAGAATTGATGAAATGATGGATTCTTTTGGAAATACTTATTGATTTTCATCTATGGACTTAACCTCTGGATACTGACAAATTGAAATAAAAAAAAAAGATAAATTCAAAACTGCTTTTATCTTCAGAAAAGGACTTTTTGAATTTAATATTATGCCTTTTGGATTATGTAATGCTCCAGTTACTTTTTAACATGTTATAAATATAGTACTAGAAGAATATAATTAGAATTTTACCAATATGTACATTGATAACTTGAATATATTCTCAAAAGATTTTGAAGAACATCTAAATTATCTCAACAAAGTATTTTGCAAAATCAGAAATGCCAATTTAAAACTCAATCCTGAAAAATATAACTTTTGCAAAAGAGAATTATCATTTCTTGGATATGTAATAACAGAAGAAGAAATTTTTCCTGATCTATTGATAATTCAGAAAATACAAGACTTCTCTCAATCAAGAACTATTAAAAAATTCTGATCATTTCTTGAATTAGCTGAATACTATAAAAAATTTATTAAAGAATTTTCTTAAATCACTGCACTTCTATTCAAATTACTTTATAATAAGGAATTATTTATTTGGACTGTGGATCAAGAAGAAGCTTTTTAACAAATTAAATGATATCTTACAACTATATCTATTTTGATTTATACTAACTTTACAAAGAAATTCTATCTTTATACTAATGTCTCAGATTTAGGACTTAGAGCTGTCCTATCACAGAAAGATAAAGATAAAAGAGAACAAGTAGTTACTTATGCAAGTGTTATCTTAAAATCAAATGAACAAAAATATGAAGTAACTGAAAAAGAAGTACTAGCAGTAGTATGGGCTATTAGATAATTTTGTCACTACTTACTTGGAATAGTTTTTGAAATTATTACTAATCATAATGACTGAGATGATTATTCAAAAATCAGTTAAGTCATTCTGCTAGAGTAAACTGCTAGATCATATTTCTTATAAAATATATCTTTATTATTACTTATTAATCTGGAAGAAAGAATCAAAATGCTGATACATTATTCCAGATATATTTGGAAGATCATTAAATAACTTTTCTCTTTACAATAATAACATAGATTTAATAACTTACTACAACTTATAATGATATTTAGATAATGAAACTTATTCTATAGGATTAGCTCTTGAATAATAACATAAAATTCATAATTAAGCAAAATATTTTTTACAAATTAATGATATATTATACAAAATTAATAGAAGAAAAGAACTAATTATATCTCTTTGAGTTATCAAAGAAAATAAAATAAAAGCTATTCTTATTAATTTACATTCAAGCTCTTTATCTGAATATTTTGGATATAAAGAAACCTATCAATAAATTGCAAATAAATATTAGTAGAATAAAATAAGAACTGATATAAAGAATTATATGAAGATTTGTAAAATCTGCTAGCAAACTGGTGGAAGAACTATCAAATAATCTTTATACTCTATCAAAATTGGATAATCCTTTAATAGAATTGTTATTAATCTAATTGGATCTAGTAAAATCATAACAACTAGAAATTGATATATTATTATAGCAATAAATTATCTTATAAAGTGGTCTGAAGCTAAAGCAATTCCTGACAAGAAAATTACTACAATTACAAAATTTATCTTTGAAAAAATAATCTGTAGATATGAATACTCTAAAGAAATTTAATCAGATAATGGATTAGAATTTGTCAATGAAATAGTTAAAGAATTATCAACAAAATTTAAAATCAAACATAAATTTTCTTCATCTTATCACTCACAAATAAATGAAATAATAAAATGCTTTAATAGAATACTGTGTATAATTTTACAAAAATTGATAATAGTACATGAACAAGAATGAGATACTTTTATTCCTACTGCTCTTTTCACTTATCAAACTAATAGAAATTCAATAATAAAGCATGAACTATTTTTCTTGATCTATAAATGAAATGCTAAATTACTAATTGAATTAAAAATTCCTGCCTATTTGGAAGAGAACTCCACAGAAGAAGAAAAATTAATATAACAAATATATTATACAGTAGATCAGTTACCTCAACAAATTTTAGAAGTTAA
>CAJVPS010003248.1:0-10593 GCA_910591765.1 Ambispora leptoticha
AAAGATATTGAAATATAATAAAAAATATAAAAGAATATTGAAAAATATTAGAGTATGTGAAAGAATATTGAAAGATATAGAAAGATATGAAAAAATATAAAAAGATGTAAAAAGATATGAAAGGATGTGAGAGAACATCAAAGGATGAGAAAAGATATTTAAAATTGTCATCCAAGTATAATTGTTCTATCAAAATTAAAAATAATCTTCCACTATACTATTCTACTATATATATAAATATTATATTATAAGATAATAAAAATATAGATTCCAAATATTAAATAGAATATAATGTTTAAAAATAGAAATGTGATAATAAATATAATAATAAATAATATAAAAATAGAGATATTTATAAAATAAATAAAAATTATAATAAAATGTAATTTTTTATAACTAGAAAAAGATTAAGAAATTAAGAAATTTTATGTTATTATAGTAATAATATTATTTATTATTATGAAATTAAATATTCTTGATAAAGTTTAATATTAATATAATCCAGACAAGCAAGTTATTATCTTTAATTAAGACTAAATTATTGATAAATATATTAAAATATTTCAGTAATAAAGATTATTATAGAACTCTTATAAATAATTTCATGAACAAAGTTATTTTTATATAAACTAAGATAATATTACTTTGTTAATTTTATTATATTTATCATAAACTTCTAATAATATTTCTTATTTTTTAAGTTTACTAATTATTTTAGTATTCTTTCTCTATTTTTCATAATTAAATCAAAAAATATATTAATATTTATAGATATAGAAGTATCTTTTTCATAACTTTTAATGACAAATATATTTCCAGATTTATTATATTTATTAGCTTAAGAGCAAGTAAAAAGATTTAATTATTTTTCTTAAATATAATTATCATAAGTAATTAATTTTTCTTCATTCATTTTGAAATAAGTTTCAATATAATACTTATCTAGATATTTCTTATATTTATTATATCATTTAATTTGAGAGTTAAAATAAATTTATTATAAAGCAGAATAATAGAAATTAAAGTTTTTTTTTATTCTAGTATTAATAAAGAGTTCTTATTCAACTTCATTAGTTTAATTTTTATTTGTTTTAAATTTTACATAAAATAGTTTGTGAACTTTGATAGTTATCTGATTAGCTAGATTATTATAATATTATCAATATTAATAGTTAGACATAAAAAGATCTTTTTAATACTAATATTTATTATTAAGTTCTTTCTAGTTAAATAACTATCAGCTCTTCTAATTATATTTTTGTGAGAATTTTTTATCAAATCTTTTATAATCTTTTCATATATATTTTTTTATCTAATTTTAATTTCTTCTTAATAAACTTATATTTTATATATTCTTTTAATAATTCAGTTAATTTGAAAAGATATATCTTTAAAATCAATATCTCTTAGATTTTGATTAGGAATTCAACAGAAATTCAAACTTTTTTAGTAATAATTTCAATACTATTATCATTTTGAACTTTTTATTATTTAGAGATTATAATATTCTTATTATTATAAGAAAAATTTTCTTTTTTAAATATTATTTTTCAAATTTATTTTCAGAATTTTCTTTAAATTATCTTGATTTATCAAATATAAAATTTTCTCTATTATTATAAATAAATTTATTTAGTATTTTTTCTTTCTAATTATTATATTCAAAAGTAAGAAATTCTTTTCTAATATCAATATTGACTTTGATTTTATTTAAAAAGTTTATTTTTATAATTACTAAAATATTTTGACTTTAGTAATATCTACTTTAATTAGAATTATAATTCTATTAATATTTAAAAGTAAATTATTAATAGCTCCAAGAGATTATTTTGATATTTCATTTATATCAGATATAAATATATTTAAACTGTATTAAAATTTTAATTTTATATCTTTAATAAAATTATGTATAATAATATATTCAGAAATATCAGTATCAATAATTAAATCAATAATATTCTTTCTAATTTTAGCTTTATACCAAGCAGATATAGTTTTAAGTTTTTGTTCAAGTATTACTTTTCTTTTTCACTTAGATTTAAGTACTATAACTTAGTATATTTCTTTTAATAACTGAGTTTTTTAAGAATAAGATATTTGAATAAGTTGAACAACTGTAATATTTGCTTTTTATTGAGATAAATCTTCTAGAATATCATAGAATTCAGCCATAATAATAAGTACAGATAAAGTAATTTTGCTTTTTTTCTTGCAAATAATTTTCTTGTTAAGTTTTTTATTAAATATTTTAAATGATTTAGTATTATTTATATCTTGATCAAAAATAATTTCATAAATATTCTCTTATTTTTTTTCTTTAATAATATTTAGTTTTTTATTTTTTTTAATAATTTCTTTTTAAAATTAATCTATTGATCAGATTCTATAAAGAGTAACTCATAAATTTTTAGTCTTTCTATTAATAGCCAAGTATTTATATATTTCAAGTAATGAATTTATCTTATTTAGTTTGACAGTTAATATTTAAATATTATCTATAAGAGCTTATATTTGTATTAGTAATATAATTTGATTATTATTTATATTTTGATTATTTCTAGAATTTGTCTAATTTAATAGCATATTATTTTATTACTAATTATTTCTATTTGATCTCTGATAATTATTTTCAAAGTTATTTTGATTATTTTTATATAATTATAACTAAGAATAATTTTATGAATATAATCTGGCTTATTATAATTATAGCATATAGAAACTGATTTAAAGTTTTAATTATTAGATTAATAATTAAAGTTATTTCTATTATAGTTTAATTTTTTACTAGTTTCAATACTTTTTATTTACTGATTAAGATCCTAAAGTGCTATTAAAATAGTATTTAATATTAAGTTATCCTGAATTTAGAATTGATAATATCCATGAGTTAGAATATTTATATCAGCTTTTTTTATATTTTTGATAGCTTATATTATATTTAGGAAAGTTCTATTAGTAAAAATCTGTATTTATTTCCTAATCTTTAATTTAAGTTCTTATCTATAAGTTCTAATCTTATATTTTTCTGAATATTTATTATTAGTATTTACTTTATAAAGTAAATTAATAAATTAATTTGTATATTTATTGATAGTATTAGTCTATTGCAAGATTTCAATTTTATTTTACTATTGATTTATTCTTTCTCTAGTCTAGAAATATATAGTAAATTAATAACAAAAGTTATATGATTGATTATTATCATATATTATTAGTCAAGTAATATTATCTCTATTTCTTTTATTATATCATAGAATAGTATTATTTTTTAAATATTCTCTAACAAGTTATATTTTTCTGATATTAATAATTCTATTAGCTTGAGTAATAATATTAAAGTTTTTGAGTTATTCAGTTAGATCTTGATTATTTTCTCTATATTTCTTAATAAAAATAATAATTTTTTTTATAAGCTAATTATTTTGTTTAGCTATTTGATTAATGAAAGTTTCAAGAGTTATAATCAGGCTATCTAAATTATTATTATTATTATTTTGAGCTATTTGATTATTATTTTCTTTTTTTTCAGTTTCTAAGTTATTTTCTTTTAAATTTGTATAAATATTTCCTTCTGATTTACTATTTAATATTACTTATATTAGAAAAGTTAATAAGTCTTCTGAATTTTTGATTTTAGAATAATATTTATCTATATTATTAATATTAGAAGGAATTCTTATTTATAATTATAAGATAAAGTCTTTTAAATGAATTATTGATAAAATTATTTAATTAAATCTAATTATTCTTCTTGAGTATTTATGTAATTAAATATAAAAGTATTTACTAATTATACTATTCTTTATCTAAATTAAATAGTATATATTTTATTAAGATCAAGTTGAATTAATTTATTAAATAATAAATATATAATTTAATTTATAAATATTATTCTAATATTTTTAATAAGTAATTAAAAAATCTAAATTTATAAAAAAATTCAGATTAAAGAGAATAACAAGAGAAATATAAGTATTTAGAAGATATTTTAATTATAATAAATTATATTTTCATTTACAGATCATTTCTGAATTATATATCATATTATATATAATATTGTATCACAAAAATTATCTTAGCTTGTCAAGAAAACTATATAATATATTTGAGTTATTTTAGCTATAAATAGTTTTCTTAGTAGAATTTCTCTTTTCTCTTATTCTACTAATTTAGCTAGTATATTATTATATTTATATATTTTATTTATAATTAATTATTTATTTATTTATTAATAAGAGACTTTTAGAAATACTATCATATAAGTATTATCTATTATTAATTTCTATTTATTATATTATTATTTTATATAATATTAAATTATTATTTAAAAATTCTATTTTTGTTCTATATTTATAATAATAATCATATAATAATAAATAAAAAATAAGTTTTAAATATAATAATTTTATTTATCTTGAATTAGTTTTTTGTGTGAATTTTATTTTAATTTACATTACCATATATCTTGAATCTTCTATATAAATTTTTCTGATATATTATATAATACAACTAGAAAGATTATAACTTTGATAGTAATAGAAAAGATTAATATTACATATATACACACATACATATTTACTTATTATTAATTTTTTTCTTCCTATATACTTTTCTATTTATATTTAAATACTATATATTTATATATACACATATATACATTTATAATATCTGATTCTAATCTTTCTGATAAATAATTTCAATAACTTCTTACCAGTCTTATTGATCTTTTTCAATAATAACAACTTATAATTATTCTTAGTAATAATAATAATAATAATAATAATAACCAACAAAACAATAATAATAATTCTCTTTCATCAAGAATTTCATTCAAGATCTTTATATACAAAGAAGAATCATATAAAAATATTAATATCTAGATATTATAAGTCTCTAGAGTACTTATTACTCAAGAAATCACTAATAAATAAATAAGGATTCTATATGCTAAAACTGAATTTAAGAATACTGTTCTATACTGATATCTCAATAAAGTATATACTATTAAAAAACAAAATATCTTTACTAATTAGAATAACTTTATTTCTAAAGTTTATAATATATTTCAAATATCTAACTATTAATAATATCTTTATTATCAACTTTATTAATTTCATTAAACTGATATTATATAAAAGTATAATACTAAGTTTAGAAATATTATAAAACAAATTAAAGAAATAGAAGAATTAAATCAAGTTACATATTTTATTAATATTCTTAAGTCTATAACTAAAATAAAAATAGTATATCAAGCATCAAAAACTTTTAATACTGTTTGAAAACTTGCAATATATTATGATATAATTATATTTGATATTGAACATTCTCTTAAAAGTAATAATAATTATAATCAAAAGTATAAAAGAAATCAGAATTCTTCTTATAATAATATATATAATAATATTAGTTTCACACTTATGGAGCTAAATCATACTAAAAGTTCTTATTGATCTAGTAATAATAATAGTAATAATAATAGTAATAATTATAATAGAAATAATAATAATTATAATTATTATAATTATAATAAACTGGATTATTTTGCCAAGAATTATTATTTAAAAGAAAAGACTAAAGTAAATAATATTAAAGATAATAATAATAATATAGTTATCACATAAAATAATAATATTAAATTTGCTTATCTTGAGAATAATTATAAGAAACTTCTGAAATTTAATAGCTATATAAATAGAAAATCTACTTGAATTTTGCTTAATAAGCAGTATTATAAAACTTTATTGATAAAGTATATATTCAGAATAATCAATTATAAATATACAATATGAATCTAATTATTATAAAACTTATTGATAGTTATAAAAAGAAAGTTAACTTATCTGTAATAATCAAAAAATTAAAGTTAGATACTTATTATATATTTAATATTAATATATAAGTTCTTAATATTTAATACTATAATCTTATACTTGATAAATTATGACTTTATCATGCTAATCTTACTATTAACTAATATAGTAATTTCATAATATTTAACTACAATAATAAAGTAATCAAGATTAATATTAGTAAAGATAAACTTGTATCTAGTTATAATTTACTTTATATCTCTTATTAATAATTTGTTAAAATTCTATCTGATATTGAGTTATTTATAATTTATATTATAATAAAAGAAATATATTAAAAAGTATCAACTTCTCATGAATTCATCCAGTTAATCAAAGAATTTGTTGATATATTTTTTAATTTACTTCCTAATAGACTATTATTAAAATATAGTATAAATTATGCTATTGATTTAATATCTGACTCTGAATTATCATCTTACCTTATATATTACTTATCTTATATTAAAATAGATAAATTAAAAAAATAACTATCTGACTTACTTAATAAAGATTTTATTTATTTAAGTCTTTTACTATTTAAATATCTGTTTGATAAATTAATAGATTATTTAGCTAGAGCATAATACTTTTTTAAATTAAATTTATAATTAAGAAAGAAGATATTTATAAAATTATATTTAGAATAAGATATAATTATTATAATTTTCTTGTACTATTATTTGGTCTTATTAACATATTTGTAACTTTCATGACTCTTATGAATAATATTTTCTATAATTATTTGAATAAATTTATTATTATTTATCTTGATAATATTCTTATATTCAATAATACTAAAGAAGAATATCTTAATCATTTCTATATTATTCTTTCTAAACTTTGTAAATATAAATTTTATGTCAAATTAAAGAAATATAAACTTATAAAATAATATATTAAATACTTAGGTTATTTTATTTGAAATCAAGAAATCTTAGTGGATTAATGTAAAATTATTGCTATTTGTAACTGGTCTTAATTAACTAATATTTCTGAATTTCAGTTATTTCTAGTTATTATAGAAAATTTATCAAAGAATTTTCTACAATTATTTTACCATTTACAATCTTACTTTACAAAGATTATAAGAATATTTGAAATAAGCCTGAACAAAAAATATTCAATAATTTAAAACAATATTTAATTATTATATCTGTCTTAATTTTATCAGATTTCAAACTACTCTTTATTATAATAACTAATATATTTGAGTTTACTATAAAAGTTATTCTTAATTAAAATCATAAAAAAGAAGTTTAATCTATTACCTATAAGTTATATAAATTATTGTCTGCTAAGCAAAACTATTCTATATATAAAAAGAAATTTCTTACTATTATACATATTATTCATCTTTGAAAATCATATTTGAAAGATTAATATTTTACTGTTATCACTAATCATGCATCTCTTGAATATATTAAACCACATCTTAATCTTTCTAAATATTAAGCTTATTGACTAGAAACTTTATAAGCTAATAATTTTATTATTAATTATAAACTGGAAAAGCAAAATATTATTACTAATACTTTATTTTATTTACTTTAAGTAAATAATATTATTATAATCTCTATACAACTAATTAATAATGAAAAGTTATAATAAGAATATGAAAATGATTATTATTTCAAGAAAATCTGGATAATTCTATATAATTTTAAATTAGTTATATCAAAGTAATAATTGAAAATATATTATTTTAAGTTAAAGAATAATAAAATTTACTTAAAAAATATAGAATAACTTGTCATATTAAAAAATAAATCTTTGAAAATATAAATCTTGAAAGAATATTATAATATTTCTATTTCTAATTATCTTAAAATTAATAAAACTTATGAGTAATTATAACAATACTACTATTAGTCAAAAATATCCAGAAATATTTATAAATATATTCTTAATTGTAAAGAATATCAAAGAAATAAAAATAATAATTAATCATTCTTAGATCTTCTATAACTCTTGAAAATATCTGAATAGTACTAGAAATAAATTACTTTAGATTTTATCATGCAATTATTTATAACTTGTCAAGAATATAATGCAATTCTAGTTATTATAGATTATCTTACTAAATATGCTTATTTCATTTCTATATATACTATTATTACTGTATTTAAAGTTATCAAACTCTTTTAATAATATTTTTAAATTATATAAACTATCCATATTATAATTTCAAATTATAATACTAAATTTACTAGTCATTTCTAAAAATCTTTATTTAAACAAATTGATACTAAATTAGCTATATCAACTGCATTTCACTTACAAATAGATAAATAAACTGAGAGAATAAATTATATTTTGAAAGAAATATTAAGAATATATTTTACTTATAATTAAGATTACTAGAATAAATATCTTGCTATTGCTAAATTTACAATCTCATCTGTTATATATAAAGTGAATTTATCTTCATATATAAAAATTTTTCTATCTTTTATATTTCATTATTTAAATTATATAATCCTAATGATAATAAAGAATTTATTTATTCAATATTATTACAATCAATTATTATATTTAAAACTAATAAAAAAAATTTGAAGTTAAAGCTATCCTGAATAAAAGAATTATTTATAATAAATTATAATATTTAGTTAAATAACTAGGTTACTCTCTTCATAATTCTATCTGAAACTTTTAGAAAATTTTTAAAATTCATGAAATTTTTTGAATCAAAATATTAATAAGAATATTAATTCTTAAAAGAGAGATAATATAATAAATTATATTTTCATTCATAGATCATTACTGTACTATATACTATATTATATATGATACTATATTATAAAAATTATTTCATCTTGCCAAGAAAGTTACATAGTATATTTGAGTTATTTTAGTTATAGATAGTTTTCTTAATAGAATTTCTCTTTTCTCTTATTTTACTAATTTAGTTAGCATATTATTTACATTTATATATTTTATTTATAATTATTTATTTCTTTATTTATTTATTAATAAGTATCTTTTAGAGATATTATCATATAAATATTATTTATTATTAATTTCTATTTATTATATTATTAATTTTATATAATATTAAATTATTATTTAAAGATACTATTTTCTTTCTGTATTTATAATAATAATTATATAATAATGAATAAAAAATAAGTTTTAAATATAATAATCTTGAATTAGTTTTCTATATAAATTTTATTTTAATTTATATTATCATATATTTTGAATCTTCTGTATAAATTTTTCTGATATATTATATAACATAACTAAAAAAATTAAGATCTTGTATACTTTCAAATAATAATTAATAGATAATTCAATAAAAGAATCATGAAAACTCAAGATATAATTATTTATTAATTACTTAAATAATTAAAGAATAAATATAAAAGAGATTTTAAATATAAAGAAATATAATAAAGAATCTATAAGAGTCTTAATTTACAGAGAAGATATCAAAAATATATTATAGTAAATCTAATAAATAGATTTTTACTTAAATTCATCTTAATAATATTAGGTTGAAAGAGACTAAATTAAATAACAAATAAAAAGAGAGAAATTAAACTATAACTTTAATACTAATAAAACTTTCTAAGATCTGTATCAATATTTATAAATATTATTTTTAAAAAAGAGATAAAATAAGATAAATAAATAATATAAATCAAGAAAATTATAAAGATTAATGAGTAAAATCATTATTAATCAATATCATTCAGAATTTAGAGTAATTAAATAGCAAAGTTACTATTAATTAAAGAAAATTATGACTAAAGAAAATAAAATTAAAGTAAATAATAAACTAAATAACTAAAAGAGATATGACTTATTTATAGTAGAAATCTTTTATTCTTAAAAATAATAAAATAAATAAAATAAAAAGTATGACTTATTTACAATAAAAATCTTTTACTCTCAAAATAATATCAAAAATTAAAAAATCAATATAATATTATATTCAAATTAAAATTAATTTTATATGATTAAAAAAATAAAACTAAGTAAAAGAAAGAGTACTAATATAATTAGAAAAGAAATCTAAAAAGATTATTATTATTATTATAATAATAAATTTTTTAATTATTTGTTATAATAGTAACATAAATTTCTTTAATTTTATAATTTTTTAAACTTGAAATTTTTGACCAATCAATTAATCTTTAGAAAATATATAATTTCAAATAATATAATTAGTATATTAATTATGAATTCAGTTATGATTTAATAATATTCTTGTAATATTTTTATAATATTTTAATAATACTTCAAGATTATAAATAAATAATTAGTTCTAAAATTAATAACAATTTATAAATAGTTTAACAATGATTTAGAAATACTGTTACAGCAAATTGATAAGTGAGATTTCACTTTATTTATCTTAATAATATAGGATTGAAAGATATTGAAATAATTAAAAGTAATGAGAAGAAAATTAGACTATACTTTTAATAATGACAAAGGTTTCTAAGATCTGTGCTAATATCTATAGATATTGTCTTAAAAAGAGTAATAAAATAAATAAATAAATAAATAAATCAAAGAAATTATAAAGAATAACTAAGTGAAGCCACTAGTAATTAATATAATTCAAGATTTTAAATTGATTAAATAGCAAGCTATTAATTAAAGAAGTCTATAATTAAAGTAAAAGTAAAAACTAAAGTATAAAAACTAAATAACTAAATAAATAAAAAGTATGACTTATTTATAATAGAGATTTTTTACTCTCAAAAATAATAAATAAAAAGTATAACTT
>CAJVPS010003249.1:0-10592 GCA_910591765.1 Ambispora leptoticha
AAATAAAATGAAAAGATAAGATATATATTCTAAAAAGAAAAGATAAAAGATAAAAATAAATGAAATTTGTTAATGAATCATTTCTAAAGTGTTTCTAAACCGTTATTGAATTATTTATGAATTGTTATTGATTTTGAGCTAATTATTTATTGATGATCTTAGAATATTATAAAAATATTTCAAGAATATTACAAGAATATTATTAAATCATGACTAAATTCATAACTGATATACCAATTATATTATTCAAAATCACATATCTTCTAAAGATCAATTAATTGGTCAAATTTTCTATATTCAAAAAATTATAAAATTAAAGAAATTTATGTTACTATAGTAATAGTACTTGAATAATAATAATTTAATTATCTTTTAAAAATACTTGAGTTATACTTGTAATTTTTCTTTGATTTTTGTCTTGATAATTTACTTTCATTTATCTTTTCTATCATAATAGATTATATTCTGATTATTTACAAGTTTTTCTTGCCTAAAAAACTTAGGTAATAGATGTTCTCCATTTAAAATAAGCCAAGTATATTTTATTTGATTAAGAAGATTCTTGTAAGCTTTCTCACATATAAAAACTTAGTTTTGTTTTGGTATATACTTTTTATTTGCCTAACAGTTAAAAAAATACTATTAAAGAGTTTAGTCAACATACTAAATCTTTTATTTTAGTTATAGTATTTGTTATTTAGTTTTAGATACCTTACTCTTAGTTAGTTTTCATGATCACAACATCATTTTTATATTTTTGTTTTATTTTATATTTTTTTTTGTCTTGTATTGATATAATACTTGTAAATATTGGCACTAGAAAATCTTTAGAATAATTGTTATCCTCTTAACCTTTATAAATAATTCAGTCTTCACTCTCAAAACTTATTATAAACTATATTCATGATAAAATTTATCTTTCAGAGTATAGTTTGTAATATTTGATACCCTCTCTATGAATCTCACTCATCCAGAGATCCCAGTCAACTTATTTTTATTATTTTTGTTTATTATTCATTTTATTATTTTAAGGATTAGCTATCCTTGAGATATTAGTTACCTAAATAATTTATTAGTTTATAAATACATATTACTCTTTTATTAGACTCCTAATTGATCTATACCTTAGTGAACACAATAGAGAAGACTCTTGAAAATTCTCATCTCATATTGAACTATAAAATTACTGCTCTTACTATTTTTCTGCCAATAAAAATTCAGATAGAAGATTTGTAAATTTTCTTATCTAAACTCAGGATTATTATGTGATCTCACATAATAAACTCTTACAGGAACTTTTTGATAACATAGTACAGCAAAATTTCATATCAAATCAACTTTGAAAAGAAATTATCAAGTTATTAAACATCTTTGTATTTGAAATTAAAATTACAGTTGAACAACAGACTTATCTAGTGAATAGTATTCTTTCTGTTCTGAAAGAAACAGATAATTTTGAAACCTCCTCAACCAATCAGCCAACAGAATTAGAATATGAAAGTAATAGTTCAAAAGATCCTGAAGAACCAATAATTACAAATTAAACAAATCCAACCTCAAAAGTCCCAACCCAAGAAAGAAATTACTATATCAGACAGAATGGACAGCCTCATCCAAGTTCTTGGAGAATTAACTTAATTCATAAAGATTCAAAAAATGAAGAATATTCTTATCTTAATTTGTAAATTTAAGGATAATGATCAGAATCTAATTGAGTGATTACATGACTTTGAGATAGCCACAAAAGCCAATGGAATTATCAATAATAGAAAAATTGAGATGATAAGAGGATACCTAGAGAGACCAGCTGCTATCTGATTTGATTAACAATCTATGAGTGACACTCTTAGATTAAATGAATAGACAAATCAAGATCATAATAAACATAATTTCACTTCTCAATTTATTTTTAAATTCTATTCATCTTGTAAGATGTAACAATAGCAAGATGAATTGAAATCTTTAAAACAAACTGGAATAATAGAAGAATATATAAATTAATTCATGAAATTAGGAAGTAAAGTAAATCCAGAACAAGCCTATCCAGAAAAATACAAAATTTGAATTTTTAAGAAAGATCTCAAACCTGAAATTTGAAAATAGATTAATCTAAATGCAGATAATACTATGGAAAGTATTATTAAAACTGCCAAAAATGTGAAAGAAGCTGATTCAGATCTACTTGAACAAATCTATCATCAAACTCAAGCTCAACCAACTGGTGAATGGAATGTCCTAGCTAAGATCTTGCAAGATCTGATCAGTAGGTTAGATCATGTAGAATCTGACAGAAGATACAATCATAATAATAATAATAACAATCAGCAATAAAATCAGTCAAGAGACAGATTAGGCATTATCTATTATAGTTATAGAGAAAAAGAATATGTTAGTAGAGTTTGTCTAAATATCTTCCAACTAATAAATCAGTCATCTAATAATCAAAATGGCTCTCAAAACTGAAATAATCAGAATTAGAATAATAATAATAATAATAATTAGCAGAATCAGAATATCCAAAATTATAATCAACAATCTAATAATTCACAAAACCTGAATACTACTTCTCTTCTCACCCAAATTCAGAATTTAATAGCTGCTTTGCAAGTATCTGGTAATGATTCATTTAATAATTCATCTACCTAATCTAGTTCTTCATTATTAGTAATTCATGATTATCTTGCTAAAGAAAGAAAATACCAAAGAATTATTAAAGAAGAAGAAGAAAGTGAAAAAGAAAAGAAAGTCACTCAATCTTTACCTGAAATATCTGAAGAAGACAAGATCAACTTGAAAAAGAAAAAATAAAAGAAAGGAAGAGCACACCTTCCAATTCTAGCCAAATATACAAAAATCTATGATATACTCAAAGATTTAGCATCACAGAAAGTCAATATCATCATTACATAACTCATCAAAATTTTATCTGAACAAAGAATTTGAATGTCAAAGGAATGAGAAAGGAATCACAGAAGAAACTCAAATGAAAAATAATGTTCATCCAAAAAATTAAAACAACATTAGCCTGATGTAAAGCCAAAGTTGAAAAGACTCCTGTAGACTTGATCATAGATACTGGAGCATCAGGATATATCATCAATTATGAATTTCTCAAATGATTAGGAATAAAGATTCAATGAAAATTAAATATCTCCATGTCTGATATTAATAAACATTCCAAATAACCATTAGGAGCTATTGATAACTTCCTTATCACTATTAATAGAATCATAATTCTTATTAAAGTAAATGCTACTGAAGCTCAAATCTACAGTCTTATAGTAGGTATAGACTGGTTAAACAAGATCAATGCTAAAATTAACTTAAAGAAAAATATAATAACTTTTGATTAGAATGGAAAAGAAGGAAGAGTGTTAATCAAATTCATCCATAGATAACAAAATGCTATATCTGAAAATAGTGATAATAATATAGAAATATCTTCTAGTAAAACTTCTGATGATGAATTCAAAATTAAAGATCAAAATTTAGAAGATTATAATTATCTATAGTGAATATCTGATAAATCCTGGACTCAGATTCATACTTCATCCAAATGATTCAATGATGTAGACTTTGGAAAAGTTTTATATCTGATCATAAACTCAATTTCTAAAGTTAAAAATGTTAAAATTTTTGAAGAAGGAATTCAAGTTAAAGATATCACTCTTATCTGAGAAGAATATTCAAAATTGGAAATTTCAGCAGATTCACTATCAAAGTTCTCAATAGACTTTTTATTGAAGAGATCCTGCAGCAAAATGTTGATATTATCACAAATTACCAACATCCAAACATGAATATCCTTAATATTTTGATAATCTCATTATTTGAATTAATGTCAAAATGAATACTTAAAATAATTTATCAATAATTTTACTCCAGAATAAAACTAAAGACTAGTAATTAAAAGTGAAATATACCTGAGAATCAGAGAAGATACCAATCACTAAAGAAAAATTCTTTTCTAAAAGTGAAGTCTTATGAAAGTTGAAGATAGAAGAAAGAATAGTTAAATATTCATATTATAAATACTTTATGAATAGTGAAACTATTTCAGAAGCAAGAGATGGAAATAAATCTGGAAAGCAATACTGTACTGATTGCTTTATTTAACAGCAACTCAATTTATCTGCTTGTGATTACTGTGAACTTTGAGATGAAGCTAGATATTTTCTTGGAGTATGTATGATCTGAATAGGTTAAAGAACCACTAGAAGAAAAATATCCAGAATCAGAAAAAGAAGAAAAAGCTGAAGATAGTGTCTATAATTCAAATGAAGAAATCTTAAACAAATATTATATAGCATCTGGAAATTATGAAGATGAAGTAGAAGAAAAAGAATAACTTAAAGAATAATCAGTAAATTTAATAATCAAAATTTATAATAATAAAGACAAAGGAAAAATACCTGAATGAATCCATGGATATGATGTAGGCTTTAATCTTAGATATCCCAAAGAAAAAACAATTTTAATTTAATCTCATTAAATAATTATGATTGATCTTTATTTGATAATTGAAGTTTCTGTAGAAACTGTTTATCAACTAATATCAATTATTATTAGTCAAGAAAGAAATAAAAGTTAAAGAAGGAACTATTAATACTGGATATACTGGAAATATTAGAATTCTTTTACATAACAATTCTAATAAACCTTATGAGATCCAATCTAATGAATGAATTACTCAAGCAATCTTTTTGTAACTTATTCTAATTAAAGAAATGACATTTGTAGATACCAGAGAAGAATTAGGAGAATTATCTTATGAAACTCAAGAGTTTGGATTAACTGAAAAGGATAAAATAGAAGTGTACTTTCTAGATAAAGAAGAAATCACAAAAGTAGTTAAATAATAAGAATTAATACTTAAACAACAAGATGCATTATATAATTTACTACAAGCATATAAAGATATTTTTGTATCAGATCTAAATGAACTTGGATGAACTAATATTATTTAGCATTCAATTGATATTAGAAATGAAAAGTCTGTTTGTCAAAAGACTTATAGAGCAATTCTATCTGATCAAGAGTTTATTCATGATGAAATTCAATGAATGTTAGATGCAGATATCATTCAAAAATCTAATAGTTTCTGGATCTTATCTATTGTAGTAGCAGCAAAAAAAAATAGCAAGAAATGATTTTGTGTTGATTACAGAAAATTCAATACTCTCATTAAGAAAAATACCTATCCTTTACTACAAATTGATAAAATGATGAATAATCTTGAAGATGCCAAATGGTTTTCATCTATAAATCTTACATCTGATTACTGGCAAATCAAAATAGAACCATCCAGTATTGAAAAGACAGTCTTTATTTCAAGAGAAGGATTATATGAATTCAAAGTTATGCCTTTTGAACTTTGTAATGCACCAGCAACTTTTCAACAAGCTATGGATAGCATACTTGGAGACTATAACTAGAAATTCACTATGATCTATATTGATAATATAAATGTATACTCAAAAACTTGAGAAAAACATCTGGAATATTTACAAAAAGTATTTTAATGAAATAGAGAAGCTGGATTAAAACTCAACTTGGAAAAATATAACTTTACTCAAGATAACTTATCCTTCTTAGGACACATTATTACTCAAACTCAACTTGAAAAAATATAACTTTACTTGAGATAACTTACCCTTTCTAGAATATATTATTACTCAAGATGAAATTTCACCTGTCCCTTAATAATTTAACAAATTCAAGAGTTTCCTATATCAATAAATATCAAAAAGCTTAAATTATTTTTAGAACTAGCTGTATATTATAAAAAATTTGTTAAAGAATTCTCACAGATAGCAGTATCACTATTTAAACTTTTAAAGAATAATATTATTTTTATTTGAACAGTAGACCAAGAGAATATATTTCAGACTTTGAAGGAAAAACTCACCTTTGCTTCAATCTTAATTTATTCTGATTTTACTAAGAAGTTATATCTTTATACTGATATCTCTGACTCTGGACTTAATGCAATATTATCTCAAAAAGATAATGAAGAAAGAGAATGAGTAGTAGCCTATACAAGTATTTTATTAAAATTAGCAAAAAAGAATTATAGTGTTACTGAAAAAGAAGCTCTGGCTGTAGTCTGGACTGTTAGATAATTTTGATATTATCTTCTTGAACTTCTTTTTGAAATCATTATTGATCACAATATACTTTGATAGCTATTTACTAACAAGTTAATTCTGAATCCCAAATCTCAAGATGGATAATGACATGATGAAATACAATTTTATTATCACCTATAGAGCTGGAAAAACTAATCAAAATGCAGATATACTCTCAAGAATATATTTGCAGGAGTAAAATATCAAACTTACTTAATTAATTAACTAACTAAAATAATTTTTACTAGACAACTAATTAAATGACTTACCCAAATCTAATTGATTCAATATAATGAATTTAACAACATATTATGACTTAATAAGATATCTAGAAAATGAAAGTTATCCTATAGAATATATTGAAGAATAATAAAAGAAAATTTATCAATAATCAAAATACTTTTTAATTATTAATGGAGTACTTTACAAAAAAGAATAGAAGAAAAGAACTTACCATATCACTTTGAGTACTGAAAGAAAATAAAATTAAAGTAATAATGACTAATATATATTCAGATTTACTTGCTAGATATTTTGGATTTGATGAAACTTATCAATGAATAGCTATTAGATATTGATAAAATGAAATAGGAACAGATATAAAGAACTTTATTAGATTTTGTGAAACTTGTCAAAGAACTGGTAGATGAATAACAAAATAATCTTTATATCCTATTAAAGTTGAACAGCCTTTTGATAGAATTATAATCAATCTTATTGGCTCTTATAAAGTAATCAAGAAAAGAAATTGATATATTGTTGTAGTAATAGATTTACTTATAAAATAACCTGAAATAAAAGCAATTCCAAACAAAGAAGTCAGTATAATTATCAAATTTATTTTCAAAGAAATAATTTGCAGTCATAGATATCCTAAAGAATTGCAGTCTGATTAAGAAATTGAATTCACAACTCAAGTAATTGAAGAACTTATCACTTGATTTGGAATCAAATACAAGTTTTCATCACCCTATCATCCATAGACTAATGAAATAGTAAAATAATTTAACAGAACTTTATGTGGAATACTTCAAAAATATTGATAGGTTATTTAGGATATTCATTTTAACATTAACCCAGATAACTAAATTATCAAAATATTAAGAACATTCATATTTGGATGTTGATAATTTATGATAACACTAACATTCAGCTGCAGGATCTCTCCAGTCAAAAGTCTATTAAGAACTTTGATAGTGAATCTGCTGGAATCTTCTTTCCAATTTCAAATATTCTTTCCAGGTGAAAGTGGTATCTTTAACTTGAATTCCTTCTTCAAAGATTTTAATATTTCTAACTTTAGGAATTGAGTTTATAGTCATGTAAGAAACTTTTCCAAAGTCTACATCATTGAATCATCTGGATGAAGTATGAATTTAAGTTCAAGATTTATCAGATATCTATCATAAAAAATTATGATCTTCTAGATTTTGATCTTTAATTTCAAACTTATCATCAGAAGTTTCACTAGAGAATGTTTCAGTATTATCATCACTATCTTTGGATATAGTATTTTGTTGTCCATAGATGAATTTGATTGATACTTTTCCTTCTTCTCCATTCTAATCAAAAGTCATTATATATTTCTTTAGATCAATTTTAGTATTGATTTTATTTAACCAGTCTATTTCTACTACAAGACTATAGGTTCAAGCTT
Organism: Ambispora leptoticha; assembly: GCA_910591765.1. NCBI lineage: Eukaryota > Fungi > Glomeromycota > Glomeromycetes > Archaeosporales > Ambisporaceae > Ambispora > Ambispora leptoticha. The sequence goes on from CAJVPS010003249.1 coordinate 7,786, forward strand.
CAGTAACATCCACTTCTGCTGGAATTATAATTTCATCAATAGTGATAGGAAAGTTATTAATAGCTCCTAAAGGTTGCTTGAAATGTTTATTAATATCAGATATAGAGATATTTGATTTTTATTGAATTTTTATTCCTAGTCATTTGAGAAATTTATGGCTGATGACATATTCTGATACTCTAGTATCCACGATTAAATCTATAGGAGTCTTTCTAACTTTTGCTTTATATCAGGCTAAGGTTATTTTAATCTTCTGGATGAATATTATTTTTTGTTTGAGTTTCTTCTGTGATTCTTTTCTCATTCCTTTTGATATTTGAATTTTTTGTTCAGGTGATTTCTTGATGAGCTAAGCAATAGTAATGTTGGCTTTCTGAGATGCCAAATCTTTGAGTATATTATAGATTTCTGCATGTTTGGCTAGAATTGGAAGATGTGCTTTTCCTTTCTTTCATTTCTTCTTCTTCAAGTTGATCTTGTCTTTTTCAGGTACTTTAGGTAAAGGCTAAGTAACTTTATTTTCTTTTTTATTTTCTTCTTCTTCTTTGACAGTTCTTTGGTATTTTCTTTCTTCAGCAAGGTAATTATGAATTACTAATAATGAAGAACTAGATTGGGTAGATGAATCACTAGATGAACCATTATCAGATGCTTGTAAAGCAGCTGTCAAATTCTGAATTTGGACAAGAAGAGAAGTAGTATTCAGGTTTTGTGAATTATTGGATTGCTGATTATGATTTTGGGTATTCTGATTCTGCTAATTATTATTGTTATTATTATTATTCTGATTTTGATTATTCTAATTTCAAGAAGTATTTTAATTGTTAGACTGCTGATTTATAGACTGAATATCATTTAAATAATATCTACTAATATACCCTTTTCCTCTACAAGTATAACAAATAATAGTAGATTGATCTCTTGACTAATTTTATTATTGATTATTATTATTATTCTGATTATTATATCTTCTATCAGATTCTACACGATCTAACCTACTGGTCAGGTCTTGCAAAATCTTAGCAAGGACACTCCATTTACCAGTTAGTTGAGCTTGGATTTGATAATAGATTTGTTCAAGTAGATCTGAATCAGCTTCTTCTATATTTTTAACAGTTTTAATAATACTTTTCATAGTATTATTAGTATTTAAATTAATTTATTTTCGAATTTCAGATTTGAGATCTTTCTTAAAAATTCAAATCTTGTATTTCTCTGAATAATCATTCTTTGAATCCACTTTACTTCCTAGTTCCATAAATCAATTAGTGTATTTTTTTACAGTTTCAGTTTGCTTCAAGGATTCCAATTCATCTTGTCACTATTATATCTTATGAGATAAATGAAATTTAAAAATAAATTGGTGAGTAAAATCATGATCATCATGCTCTTTATTTTTCTAGTTATCTAACTTAAGATCATTATTTATAGCTTATTAATCAAACCAGGCAGCAACTGGTTCTTTTAGATATCCTCTTACTATCTTAATCTTTCTATTATTGATAATTTCATTGGCTTTTGTGGCTATTTCAAAGTCATATAACCATTCAATTGGATCCTAATCATTATCCTTAAATTTACAAATTGAGATAAAGATCTTTTTTATTCTTTAAATCTTCATGAATTGAGTCAATTCTTCAAGAGTCTGAATGAGACTATCCATTTTATCTGATATAGTAATTTCTTTCTTGGGTTAGAGCTTTTGAGATTGAATTTGTTTGGTTATGACTGTTGGTTCTTCAGGATCTTCTGAACTACTACTTTTGTATTCTGATTCTGTAGGCTGATTAGTTAAGAGAGTTTCAAAATTATCTGTCTCTTCAAGAACAAAAAGAATACTATTCACTAGGTAGATCTATTATTCAACTATAATTTTAATTCCAAATATGAAGGTGTTTAATAACTTGATAATTTTTCTTTAAAGTTAATTAGATATGGGATTTTGCTATACAATATTATCAAAGAGTTCCTGTGAGAGTTTGTTATGTGAGACCACATGATAATCTTAAGTTCAGATAAGAAAATTTACAAATCTTCTATCTGAATTTTCGTTGATAGAAAAATAATAAGAGTAGTAGTTGTATGATTCAATATGAGATGAGAATTTCCAAGAATCTTCTCTATTATGTTTACTAAGATATAGATTGATTGAAAGTCTAATAAAAGAGTAATATGTACTCATAAACTGATAAATTATTTAGGTGACTGATATTTCAAGGGTAGCTAATCCTTAAAATAATTAAAATGAATAAAAATAAAAATAATAAAAAAATGAGTTAACTGGAATCTCTAGATAAATAAGATCCACAGAGAGAATACTAAATATTACAAATTATACTCTGAAAGGTAGGTTTTATTATGAATATAATTTATAATAAGTTTTATAGATGAAGACTGAATTATTTATAAAGGTAAAGGGAATTACAATTATTCTAAAGATTTTCTAGTACTAATACTTACAAGTATTATATTAATACAAGATAAAAATAAAGTAAAATAAAATTATAAAATAAAATTGTGATCATGAATACTAAATTAAGAGATGATATCAAAAACTAAGCAACAAATGCTTAAAAACTAGTAATAAATACTAAAATAATTGTAATAAATACAAACAAAACTAAGATAATCAATACCAAACAAAATAAAGACAACAAATACCAAACAAAGCTTTTGCACATAGGGAAGCTTACCAAACCTTTTTCAAATAGAGACAACAAATGCCAAATTCAAGCTTTTGTATGTAGGAAAGCTATCAAAAATCTTTTCAATCAAAATATAATCTATTATGATAGAAGAGGTAATTG
>CAJVPS010003250.1:0-10590 GCA_910591765.1 Ambispora leptoticha
ATCTTGATATCTTGCTTTTATTTATCTCTTCTATTATAATAAATTATATTTTGATTATTTACAAGTTTTTCTTGTCTAAAAAACTTAGATAATAGATGTTTTTTACTTAAAATAAGTCAAGTATATTTATTTGATTTAAAAAATTCTTATAAACTTTCTTATATATAAAAGCTTTATATTTATTTTGATATATACTCTTTATTTGTCTAATAATTAAAAAAATACTATTAGAAAGTTTAATTAATGTACTAAATTTTTTGTTTTAGTTATAGTATTTATTCTTTAGTTTTTAATATCTATTTTTAGTTTAGTTATTATGATTATAATTTTTATTTTATTTTTATCTTGTATTAATATAATACTTATAAGTATTCACTTGGAAATTCTTAGAATAATTATTATTCTCTTAATCTTTATAAATAATTCAGTCTTTATTCTCAAAACTTATTATATATTATATTTTTAATAAAATTTATCTTCTAAAGTATAGTTTGTAATATTTGGTATTCTCTTTGTGAATCTCAAATTCCAGAGATCTCTTTTTAATTCATTTTATTATTTTAAGAATTAGCTATTTTTGAGATATTAATTATCTAAATAATTTATTAGTTTATAAGTATATATTACTTATTTATCAAATTTCTAATTAATCTATATCTTAGTAAATATAACAAAGAAAATTCTTGAGAATTCTTATTAAATATTGAACTTTATAACTATGTCTTTATTATTTTTCTGCTTATCAAGATTCAGATAGAAGATTTGTAAATTTTCTCACCTGAACTCAGGATTATTATATAATTTTCCATAACAAACTATTATAGAAACTCTTTAATAATATTGTATAACAAAATCTCATATCTAATTAACTTTGAAGAGAAATTATCAAGTTATTAAATATCTTTATATTTAATATAAAAATCATAATTGAACAACAAACCTATCTAGTCAATAATATTCTTCTTGTTCTTGAAGAGACAGATAATTTTAAAATTCTCTCAACTAATCAGCCAATAGAATCAGATTATGAAAATAGTAATTCAAAAGATTCAAAAGAATTAATATTTATAATTAAATAAATTAAATCTCAAAGCTCTTAATCAAAAAAAGAAATAACTATGTTAGATAGAATAAAAAGTCTTATTTAAGCTCTTGAAAAATTAACTTGATCTATGAAAATTCAGAGAATGAAAAAGATTCTTATCTTAATTTGTAAATTTAAGAATAATAATCAGAATCTAATTAAACAATTATATAATTTTAAAGTAGTCACTAAAGCTAATAAAATTACTAATAACAGAAAGATCAAGATAGTAAGAAAATATCTAAAGAGACCAGTTATTGTCTGATTTGATTAATAATTCATAAATGATATTCTTAAATTAAATAAATAGATAACTGAGAATAATTATAAATATAACTTTTCTTATCAATTTATTCTTAAATTTCATTCATCTTGTAAGATATAATAATGGTAGGATAAATTAAAAGTATTGAAACAGACTGGAACTATAAAAGAATATGTAAATTGATTTATGAAATTTAGAAGTAAAATAAATTCAGAAAAAGTCTATTTAAAAGAATACAAAATCAAAATTTTCAAGAAAGATTTCAAATCTGAAATTTGAAAATGATTTAATCTAAATGCTGAAGATATGATGAAAAGTATTATTAAGATAGCTAAAAATATTGAAAAAACTGATTTAGATTTACTTAAACAAATTTATTATCAAACTCAAGCTCAGTCAACTGGTAAATGGAATACTTTTGCTAAGATCTTACAAGATTTAACTAGTAGATTAGATCATATAGAATCTGACAAAAGATATAATAATCAGAATAATAATAATAATTAATAATAAAATTAGTCAAGAGATAAATTCACCATTATCTATTACAGTTATAAAGAAAAAAAATATATTAGTAAAGTATATTCAAATAACTTACAATCTGAAAATTAATAGTCTAATAATCAAAATATCTCTCAAAATTAGAATAAACAAAATTAAAATAATAATAGTAATAATAATAATCAATAAAATCAGAATATTCAAAATAATAATTAATAATTTAACAATTCCCAAAATCTGGATACTACTTTTTTTCTTATTCAAATTCAGAATTTAATAGCCACTTTATAAGTATTTGATAGTGATTCATCAAGTAATTCATCTATTCAATCTAGTTTCTCTTTACTAGTAACTTATAATTATCTTGCTAAAGAAAAAAAACTCATAATTATCTTGCTAAAGAAAAAAAATGCCAAATTATTAAAAAAAAAGAAGAAAGTGAAAAAGAAAATAAAGTTACTCAACCTTTATCAGAAGTACCAGAAGAAGACAAGACCAATTTGAAAAAGAAAAAATAAAAGAAAGAAAGAGCTTAACTTCTAATCTTAGTAAAGAAAGCAGAAACTTATGATATACTTGAGTATTTGGCATCTTAAAAAGTCAATATTATTATTACTCAGCTCATCAAGATCTTATCTAAACAAAAAATTTGAATATCAAAAGGAATAAGAAAGGAATCACAAAAGAAACTTAAATGAAAGATAATATTTATCTAAAATATTAAGATAATCTTAGCCTGATATAAAGTTAAGATTGATAAGATCTCTATAGATTTAATTATTGATACTAGAATATCTGAATATTTTATTAGTCATAAATTTCTCAAGTAACTTAGAATAAAGATTTAATAAAAGTCAAATATTTTTATGTTTGATATCAATAGATATTCTAAATAACTATTAGAAGTAATTAATAATTTTCTTATTATTATTGATAAAATTATAATTTTAGCAAAAATAAATATTATTGAAGCTTGAACTTACAGTCTTGTAGTGGGAATAGACTAGTTAAATAAAATCAATGTAAAAATTGATCTTAAGAAAAATATCATGATATTTGATTAGAATAAAAAAAAAGAAAGAGTGTTAATTAAATTCATATATAAATAATGAAATACTCAATCTAAAGATAGTAAAGATAATTCTGAAATATTCTTAAGTAAAACTATTAATAATAAGTTCAAGATTAAAGATCAAGACTTAAAAGATTATAATTTTCTTTGTTGAATATTTGATAAACTCTAAACTCAAATTTATACTTTACCTAAATAATTTAATAATATAAATCTTAGAAAAGTTTTTTACATAATAATAAACTCAATTCTTAAAGTTAAAAATATTAAGATCTTTAAAAAAGAAGTATAAGTCAAGGATATCACTCTTATTTGAAAAGAATACTTAAAATTAGAAAGAAGATTTTAATAAACTTATTATCAAAGTTCTTAATAAACTTTTGACTAGAGAGAACTAGCTGCAGAATGTTGATGTTATCATAAATTACTAATTTTTAAATATAAATATTCTTAATACTTTAATAATTTAGTCATCTAGATCAATATTAAAATGAATATCTTAAATAATCTTTCAATAATTTTACTCTAAAATAAAACTAAAAACTAGTAATTAGAAGTAGAATATCTTTGAGAATTAGAAAAGATATCTATTACAGAAGAAAGATTCTTTTCTAAAAATAAAGCTTTATAAAAATTAAAGCTAAAGAAAGAATAACTGATATTCATATTATAAATATTTTATGGATAATAAAACTATTTCAAAAGCTTGAGATAAAAATAAATACTATTCTGATTACTTTACTTAATAATAACTCAACTTATCTGCTTGTGATTACTATAAATTTTGAGATAAAGCTAGATATTTTCTTGAAATAATCTAGAGATATAATAAAATTAAATATTTTTATGATTATATTAAATAATATATATACATATTTAATTATGATAATTAGCAAAAAAATAATAGTACTATCAGGAAATTATGAAGTAATAATAATCTAATTAAAGATGACTTCTCAACTAGTTACAGCTTGTAGCAGTGAATCAAAAAATTGTAATATAATTATAGCAGTCAATCAGAGAATTGTAACAGAGTTGCAACTAGTTGCAGCTTCTATTACTAAATCTAATAAATATCTACCAATAATATAATAAAATTAGAAAAGCAAATATATTACTAATTATAATGATAAAGAAAGATATAATATATTATCTATAATAATTCTGAAAAAGCATCAGTTCAAGAAATCTTTTTGACTATTTATCAATAACTATCTCCTTTTCAAAAAAAATAACTTGCTTAATTAGAATATATTAATATGAAGTTATATAATAAATATTTAATTTCCTGTAATTCTAATATTTATAATAATTGTGTATGATTTAAATAGATTAAAGAATTATTAAAAGAAAAATATTCAGAATCAGAAAAAAAGAGAAAGCTAAAGATAATAATTATGATTTTATTAAAGAAATCTTAAATAAATATTATATAATATCTGAAGAATATAAAAATAAAATAGAAGAAGAAAGATAACTCAAAGAATAGTTAACAAATTTAATAATTAAAATTTATAATAATGATAATAAAAGAAAAATATCTGAATGAGCCCATGAATATGATATAAACTTTGATCTCAAATATTCTAGAGAAAAAGTAATTCTGGTTTAACCTTATTAAATAATTATAATTAATCTTTATTTGACAATTAAAGTTTCTATAGGAACTGTTTATCAGTTAATATCTCAATTATTATTAATCAAGAAAGAAATAAAAATTAAAAAAGAAACTATTAATGCTGAATATACTAGAAATATTAAAGTTCTTTTGTATAATAATTCTAATAAATCTTATGAAATTCAGCTTAATGAATAAATTATGCAAGTAGTTTTCTTATAACTTGCTCTAATTAAAGAAATAAAATTTATAAATACAAGAGAAGAGTTAGGAGAATTATCTTATAAAACTCAAGAATTTGAATTAACTGGAAAGAATAAATGAAAGTGTATTTTCTAGACAAAAAAGAAATTGAAAAAGTAATTAAATAAAGAGAATTAATATTTAGATAATAAGATAGCTTATATAACTTATTACAAGTGTATAAAGATATTTTTGTACTAGATCTTAATAAACTTGAATAAATCAAAATTCAATTGATACTAAAAATAATATGTTTATTAATCAAAAGACTTACAAAATAACCATACCTGATCAAGAATTTATTTATGATGAAATTTAATAAATATTAGATACAGATATTATTCAAAAATCTAATAGTTTCTGAATTTCACCTATTGTAGTAATAGCAAAAAAAATGGTAAGAAACAATTTTATATTAATTACAGAAAACTCAATATATTTATTAAGAAAGATGCTTATTCTTTATCTCAAATTGATAAGATGATAGATAATTTTGAAAATGTAAAATGATTTTTATTCATGAATCTTATCTCTGATTATTGACAAATTAAAATAAAACAATTCAGTATTGAAAAAACAGTCTTTATTTCAAGAGAAGAATTATATAAATTCAAAGTTATATCTTTTGAACTTTATAATATACTAGTAATTTTCTAATAAGCTATGAATAATATACTTGAAAATTATAATTAGAAGTTTATCATGATCTATATTGATAATATAAATGTATATTTAAAAACTTAGAAAGAATATTTAGAATATTTATAAAAAGTTTTTCAACAAATTAAAAAAGCTGAATTAAAACTCAACTTGAAAAAATATAATTTTACTTGGAATAATTTATCTTTTCTAAAATATATTATAAATCAAGCTAAAATTTCACCTGATCTCTTAATTATCTAATAAATTCAAGAGTTTCCTATCCTAATAAATATCAAGAAGCTTAAATCATTCTTAGAACTAGCTAGATACTATGAAAAATTTATTAAAGGATTCTTACAAATAGCAGCATCTCTATTTAAACTTTTGAAGAATGATATTATTTTTATTTGAACTGTAAATCAAGAAAATACTTTTCAGACTTTGAAAGAAAAACTTATCTCTGCTTTAATTCTAATCTATTCTAATTTTATAAAGAAGTTCTATCTTTATATTAATGTCTCTAACTCTGAACTTGATATAGTATTATTCCAGAAAGATAATGATGAAAGAGAATAAGTAGTAGTCTATACAAGTATTTCATTAAAACCAGCAGAAAAGAATTATAGTATCACTAAAAAAGAAGCTCTGGCTATAATCTGAACTATTAGATAATTTCAATATTATCTTCTTAAATCTCTTTTCAAAACTATTACTAATTATAATGTATTTTGATAATTATTTACTAAACAAGTTAATTCTGAATCTTGAATCTCAAGATGAATAATAATTATAATGAAATATAACTTTATTATTACTATAAAGCTGAAAAAATCAATCAAAACATAGATACTCTCTCAAGAATATATTTGTAAAAGTAGAATATCAAACTTATTTAATTAATAAATTATTTGAAATAACTTTTTATTAGATAATTAATTAAATAGATTATCTAAATTTGATTAACTCAATATAATAGATTTAATAATATATTATAATTTAATGATATATCTAGAAAATAAAAGTTATTCTGTAGGATATACTTAAGAATAATAAAAGAAAATTCATCAATAATTAAAGTATTTTTTAATAATTAATAGAATATTTTACAAAAAGAATAGAAAAAAAGAATCTATCATATTACTTTAAGTATTAAAAGAAAATAAAATAGAAGCAATAATGTCTAGTATATATTTAGATTTACTTGCTAGACACTTTGAATTTGATAGAACTTATCAACAAATAACTATTAGATATTGGTAAAATAAAATAGAAACAGATATAAAGAACTTTATTAGATCTTGTAAAACTTGTTAAAGAACTAATAGATAAACTACAAAATAATCTTTATATTCTATTAAAGTTAAATAATCATTTGCTAGAATTGTAATTGATCTTATTAGTTCTTGCAAAGTAATCAAGAAAAGAAATTAATATATTGCTGTAATAATAGATTCACTCATAAAATAGTCTAAAGCAAAAGTAAATCCAAATAAAAAAGCTAGTACAATCATCAAATTTATTTTTGAAGAAATAGTTTATAAATATAGATATTCAAAAGAATTATAGTCTGATCAAGAAACTAAATTTACAGCTCAAGTAATTGAAAAACTTATTACTTGATTTGGAATTAGATACAAATTTTTATTACTATATCATCTATAAACTAATAAAATAATAGAGTAATTTAATAAAACTTTATATAGAATACTTCAAAAATATTATATTACATTAAATAAATAATAGAATATGTATATACTATCAGTATTATTTGTATACAGAACACTTTGAAATAATATTATCAAATATAAATCTTTCTTCTTAATCTATAAAAAAGATATTCAATTACTAATTAATTTGAAATACCTATCACTAATAGTAGAAGATAAAAAAATAAAGAAGATAAGATATTAAATCAAATATTCTCTTTAAACTATTACTTACTAGATAATATCAATACAGTAAAAAATTAAATTAAAAAATAATAATAATGAATAAAAGAAAGATATAACTCAAAATTATAAAGAATTACATAATTTGAAATCAGTGATAAAGTTTTAGTATATAATATAAGATAATATATTACTTATAAAAATAAATTTCAGTTATAATAGAGTACAAAATGATTTTATATTCATAAAACTCTTAACAATAGAACTTACAAACTGTGAAACTTGTATAACTAACTATTATGTAAAACTTTTAATAATACTTAACTCAGAAGTTATCATAATAGAAATAAATATTTTAAGTCAAGAATACTTATTAAATATATAGAAATACTAATAATAGAAGAAAAAAATAAAAAATAGATTTTTAATCTTTTAATATTTATTTATTTACCTCTTAATTTTATACAAATCTTATTTAGTAGTATATACATGCATATATACTGATCACTTATTAAAGATTTCATTTTATAAATATAGAACTTTTACTTTGATATTTTCTTTAAATTTTTATAACTTTTAATTACTTTAATACTCTTATTAATTAGTTCAATTTCTTAATAATATTTAATTTAACTCTTTAAAGATAAATACTGTTTTTAATAATTTTAATTTTATTCAAAATATTTTGACTCTTTATTAATAATTGAAAGAAAATAAATTTAATAGAATTTTATAAATTCATGAAAATCAATTAATACTTAATAATAGTAATTAGAAAGTAGTATATGATCTTATTACTAGAAAATAACTTAATACCAATATAGTTTTGAAAATATCTCAAGAATCAGAACTAATCAAAAAAGAAATTTCAACTTTAATAAATAATCTATTAAATAATATTTGAGTAAAATAATTTGTAAATATTATTAATATCAAAATTTCAAAGAATAATAATAACAACAAATATTACTTATTAATTTTAATTTGAATAAAGCTAAAGACAAGAGTTCAAATAATATTTAATAATTTCTTTAAAAATTGTAATAATTAATCTGATAAATTATAATTCATTAGATATTATTACTTTAGATAATTACTTAAAAAAATGTCTAAATAATACTTCTGAAAATTAATAAAATTATAGAGAGAACTAGCTCAATCAAAAGAAGTAACTTCAATCAGAAGATATTTTTTTCTTGAAAAATGAATTTATTAGCTGTTATCAAAATGTGAACTTGAAAAAGTATATAACTTCTAATGAATTATTTATAATAATCTTGTGTATATTAAAAATAAAGAAATTAAAGAAATTTTGAAAAGAATTTAATTAATCTTGCTAAAGCTCAATCTTATTTAGAGAGACCAAATATTATTATAGTAATATAAATTTCTTTAATTATTTAATTTTTCAAACTTAGAATTTTTGACTAATTAATTGATCTTTGAACAATATATAATTTCAAATAATATAATTAGTATATTAATTATAAATTCAATCATGATTTAATAATATTTTTATAATATTTCTGTAATATTTTAATAATAATTTAAGATTATAAATAAATAATTAGTTTCAAAATCAATAATAATTCACAAATAATTTAATAATAGTTCAAAAATACTTCAGAAATAGTTCAATAATAAATTTAATTTATTTTTATTATTATCTTTTTCTTTTTAGAATATTTATTTTATCTTTTTATTTTATTTTATTATTTGTATTATCTTATTACTTGTCACATATATCTTATCTCATTATTTTACTTATTTATTTATTAATTCTTTATTTTAAAACTTGTAATTATATACTAAAGTAATAAATAAGTTAAGAGTAAAATTTAGATAGAATTTATAAAATCTCAAAGATATATAAATATCTCTGCTCTCAAATATAAAATATCATAATATACTAACTAAACTACTTCAGATTTTTTATAAATCTACTTCTGAATTTACAAAATATCCAGATAGTTTAATTAAAGGAGTATTTTAATAGGAGGGAGATTTTTTAATCAGATATAATATATAGATCATAATCATAATTACAATCATAATCTCTATTATATCTTTTATTTCATATTTATATTTCACTTTTCATACCATATAATTTTTACTTTTTAAATAGTTATTAGAGAAAACAAAAGTTCTAAACACTCTAAAGTTACTTTAAAAAAAGAAGACAATAATATGTATGTGAGAAATTAATAGTCTTATATTTTTTAGATTATTTAAATAATATTCATATAATAATAAGATATTTTAATATAGAACTAAGTTAAGTTTATAACTGGAAAAGTAAAAAAGACAAACTTAAATCATTAGTATCTTATTTATTAAAAATATACAAGAGTAGAAATCCATATTTTTCAGACTTAGAACAAGAGCTAGCAAAGTAAATTATAAATTATCAGGCATAAAATTTACTAATAACTAGAAATATAGTAGTAAAAAAGACTAAAGAACTTGCACAAACTAATGAATTTCAAGAGAAATATTTAACTATTTCTTCTTTTAAGTTTTCTAAAAAATGATTGGATTATTTTATAGTTTGTTATAATCTTTCAAATTATCAAAGAATAATAGTATTTCAATATTTATCAAAAGATTTACTTGAAAAGTAATAAAGTTTTTTGAGTTATATTTTTTATAAAAGATTATAATATGATTATTTATTTCAATTTATTAGAAATATAGATAAAACTCCTATGATCTTTAATTTATTTAGTTTATATATCTTAGAAAAATATGATTCTAATATTATTAGTATTAAAATTATAAGAAGTACTTTTATAATTATTTTGAATTATATAACTGATGAATCTAAATTATCACTTGTTATTATCTTTAAATTGAAAAATATATCTTAAGAAATATTTTCTGATAATATATTTGTAAGAGTAAATGAAAAGAAATGGGTTAATGAGAATAAAATAATCTGATAAGTGAAAAATATTTGATCTAAAAGAATTAATGATGATTTATTATTGAATTTCAGATCACTTCTAGTTTTGAATTTTTTTATGATCATTTAGTTAATTTTGTTAAATAAAAATTTAATAATACAGTTACTAATATGATAGTAATTTCTAGTAAATTAATATCTAAATTATAATCTCTTGATATGGTAATAAATAAAAGTTTTAAGTTATTTGTAAATATTAATTATCATTTATTTTATTATTATATTTATAGTTATAGATTGGTGCAAAAAGATTTGTATCTCAGATAAATATTAATAAATTATTTTTTCAAAATAAAATTTTAATTCTGTCTTAT
>CAJVPS010003251.1:0-10590 GCA_910591765.1 Ambispora leptoticha
TTAATCTCTTTCACCTGTAATTCATAATATCTTTATTATATATTATTCTAGGTAAATATTATATATAAAGTTATTAATCTATCACAAAATAACCTTTTCAAGAGGTATCAAAAATAATAACAAAATTTTGATGCCCCTTCTGTAGATGCAATAAGATCATTTACTATCTATTTCATCAAAGAAAAGAAGAGTTATTAGTAGAAAAAAGACCAAAAATAAAAAAATAATAATGATAAAATATGATCACAGTAATATTATCAAACATCACATGAGATCACATATCACATAAAAAGTATTGACCAATTAAATTATAGATTGACAAAAAAATTTTTTAAAAAGTAACTTAGAAATTATATATTATAATTTTAATCAGAATTATGAAATTATCAGCTACGTGAATTAGTCATAAGTCTCAAAAGTTATATATCACAAAATAGATGAAAGTTACATAATCAAATTCAAAAATATGAATTCTCTTCTTTTATTATTAGTTACATGATTTATCATACAGATCTGTGAAGTAAATTTTCTTCTATATAATTTGAGAGATTAATATCTCATTATTTATATGTAAATTACAGTAATAGCCTTCTTTATTTATTTTTTTAAAGATTTCTAAACAGAAACTATACTTATATAATATTATGTTACAGTTCAGTAAGACAAGTACTTTCTTATATGCAAGTTTGAAAGAGAATAAAAAATAAAGTTAAGAATAATCTTGTTTGTAAAAATTATTCATTATGTTATAACATATAATAATAGTAATATTATAGAACTTCTCTTTTCATTAATTTGAAAAGATTTTTGAAACAGTTAATATAGTTATGAACTACTGATATAATTACAAAATATCAGAAGTGATTACAAACTATATATAAAGATGAGTTGTAAGTTATTAAAAGTAATTATTATGAACTATATATAAAGGTAAGTTGCAAGTTATTAGAAATGATTATTAGACTTTGGATTGGGTGAGTTAGTTAAATTAATTGAATTAGTTAGGTTGATTGGATTATAACTGTAAGAGACTATTAGTAATAGGATATTAAAATATATATATTTAAATAAAGAATAATATTCTGTTTTTCAATCGAATAATTTTGCAAAATTGCAAAAGATTATACTAGTTTCTTTGTTCAAATGTGATGATTTAAATATTTATAAAATAGATATTTGAGAGAAGATAATTGAATGAGAAACTGCTCAAGTCTCTAATTCTGAGTTGTCAAGTTAATAGATCATCTTGTTTGAATTCTTATAATTCTAAGAGTTCAAGTTATTTGAAGATGTAAATATCAGGAGTCAGGTATTACTCTCACATATCACTTATTCACTTGATCTTTCACTTTTGCTTGATCTCTATTCTCACTCTTGCCTATACTTGTTCTCTTACTTTTCATTAGGTTTATTGATAAGCAATATAGTATCAATGAAAAACTAATCATTAATGGATTTGATAAGGGAGAAAATCAATTATTTATTTGAAGATATAATTATAAAGAATGATAATGAGAATAATAGTAATGATGATTGATAATAATAAATTTTAATGTGTATTTGTTAAAGTATTAAATATAAAAATAAAAAATCTTTTTTTGATAGAATTATATACATTCTCCTACCAAAATTTTATGATCACTCATACCAATCATCAGATTCATCACAAGTAGTATTAATTTTTAATTCATATTTACTCTACAACTACTTTATTAAATATGCATCAATTTTACATATATAGAACTAGAAAATATTAAAGTATATTTATTTGATGTTAATATTTTATGAGGTTATCTCTACTTTTTATAACAGCATTAACTCTACATAACATATACTATTAATGAGATTTTCTAGAATAGTTTGGTCAATATTTAATCACTCTTTTATCAGAGTTATAACTAGCTCATTTCTGTTTTTCAGATGAGAACTTCTCATATGAACCTATCTTTTCAGAATATCTCATAGATATTTAATCAGATTTAGATCTGAATTCTGTACAGGCCACCAAAGATAATTAATCATATTTTCTTCTTTTTATGAAGTGACTGAATGTACTCTATGATATGGCACATTATCATCTTAAAAAAAGTATGATAAGTCACTATTTAAGTTTTCATAAAATAGTAATAAATAACTTTCAAGTAAGTTTTTGTATGATTTAGCATTCAATCTTCTTTCCACTATAACTAAAGGACTAATTATATTTCTTGTAAAACAATTCCATACCATAACTCCCTGATTACCAGACTTCACTATTAGAATAAGATAATCAACATCATATTTTTCATGTGATCTGTATCAAATCTATTAACAAAAATCATTCTGAAATATTAAATATCTTGACTCATCACTCCAAATTACTGAATTCTATTTATTATTTCAAGATTTTTATTCTTCATATCATTTTAAACATCTTGTATGATTTATTTCAGAAATAAAGAGTTTATGAATATCAATTCTAGTATAAAATTCTTTTTCATGAAGAATATATTGAACTATACATTTACTTATCAAAATATTGAGTCCAGATGCAAATTCATGTATTATCTCTTCTACTGCTATTTTCTGACTTTTTTTCACAGTTCTTACCAATTATCTAATATTTTGCTTATCTAAAATAAGCTATCTACCAGTTCTAGATGCTATTGTCATCTTTTTGTCTTCATTATAAGCTAATATAATATCATATGCAGTGATTTATCTATCTTTACTATCTTACCTATGTCTCTTTCACTTTTTCCAGCCAAGTAAAGTCCTACTATTATCCCTCATTCAAAATCAGATAAGTCTTTCTTGTGTATTATTTTCTCAGCAAATTTAATAGAAAATTGAGATTATTTTACATTTATCAGTTAAAGAAGAATTTACTCTCTATTTCAAAAAAAAAGTTTTAAATTTAAGCAAATATGTGATGAATAATTATGATTTGAATTTAAATATCTATCAAAAAATAATTAGATGATCATTAGGTGATCATAAAGTTTTGACAGGAGAGTGTATATTATTCTCATCTAATAATAATAGTATATGTATAAATATTTAAAAAGAAAATTGCAATTATAATTATTAACCAAATACTATTATTATAATACATATCTATAAGTATACACTGTAAGTCAAAGTACTATAATATTAGTTTTATTTAAATTATTATATTAAATAAATCAAAAATCAAAAAATTATGAAATTCTTACCTAAAGCTTTGCTTGGTCATGAAGAGATTTATGATGACTTTAATCAAGAATCCAGTATTAATATTGAATAAATAATAACATATAATAAGAGAGTTCTCACATTCAACTGGTATTTATTTAAGAGAGCATGAGAAATAATCACCAGATATACTGAGAAAACAGATAATAAATTCATTGAAAGTGATAATGAGATGGAAATATTTGAGAAGGAATTTAAAAGGATTATTTTTTCTCTTGTAGATTATACTATTAAACTAATATATTATGTTATTATTGACAATGATAATGATCAATATATAATTCAAAGATGTAATAATACAAGAGTTCATAATATGGAATAACTTTCTGATATGTGAGAAATTAACTCTAAAGTTATGCAAGAAGTTGAAAATAAGATTTCAAAGCTGGATATTTGTTTGCATCATCTCAACTATGATCAAAATACTGTATATAAATCTGAGTCAGGAAGATACATAAAAGCAGTATGAATAACTGAGGAAAATATTATTATATCACACTACTATTTATTTTGCAAGAAACTTTAATGCTTTTTTACAAGAGGTAAAACATGTTCAATACATATATAGAAAGTGTATAAACATATAATTCAAGCTTTATACTATGAATTATTCAATTATCTAGCAATAACTTCATATAATAGATTATTAACTAAGTTATTTACTGATAATCACTCTTGTTTTATTTATATAAACTGCTTTATAATATATGGAGGTCATCTACATATTCAGCCAGAAAAAGAAAAATAGTCCATTTCATGCTTAGAACAAGGATAATATGATACTGATACTATCTTTACTTTGAAGTTATTTGGTAAATAGATTAAATAGATCACTATATCAGATAATGAAATTGTAAAAGTTAATTTACTAAAAGAGCTTATTAATATTTTTGGTAATCTTATCATGAATATACTCAAGATATAGAATACTATTAATATGTCTTCTATTATTTTCACAGTTCCAAGTCTTTTTTTAATCAAAATAGCATTTGCTATTAAAAAAATTAATATTAATAAAGAAATACAAGCAACATAATTAAAAACTATTACATATAAGAACTTTAGAAGAATACTTGCCCACATTGTATTACAAGCATGATCAGAACTCAAACAGAAATTATCATCACTCAAAGAACTAGAATTTCTAGATAAATACTATAATACTATATTGTTGTTCCTTATAAATCTTTTTATTAGTTTGATTTCAGTTCTAGAAGAAAAGAGAAATCAAGTATTAAATAGAAAATGAAAGAAAAGAAACTTATCTCCATTATAATTAGATAAAAAAAAATCAAAATCTTATTTCTCTTTTTCACTTCTATTTTATTTATTATTATCTTTTGCTATTGAAAAATATGATTTACACATATTCTTTCTTCTCTTTATTAATGATCAAAAATAATAGAATCTTTGCACAAAATTCTTCATGTAGTTCAGATAGTATCATATATTAGGGATCATAAAGTGCATATTCAAAAAAAAAGAATGTTAGCTGCAGAATCTCAGTCAAAACTCAACCTATATTCAAATATTTGGAATCTTGCAGTTATCAATAATATTAATATGAAAGATAATACTTTTTAATATGACAATATTTTTGATATAACTTGTAATACTATACATATAATATTGTGAATGATCTTTCAGTTTCAATGTTTAGCACTTGCTAATATAAATAGAGAATTATTAGAAAATCCAAATCTATTTGATAGAAGTTCTATTATGAAAAAATAGCAAGAAAAAATTCACATTATCTTTGGCCAATTAATTAATAAAGGGCAGAAATTTGATGTTGAACATCTTGATGTAATTATTAAAAAAGATATTAACTTAGCATTATTTGTAGCACCTTCAAATATTGTGATTCTTGAGTCTGAAGAAGCTTCAAGTAAAAATGAGTACATTTATCAAGCTGTTGACATATTTCTTGAAAACTTTGGTTATATGGAGAATAGCATATTATATTTGGTATGTGATAAAGTAATTTATCATCACATGAAAGATTACAAGAATGAAGAACAAATGATATATTGTATTCTAGAATAATAGCATACTAATAAGTTAATGTGCAGTATACTAATTGCTATCTTTTCTGGTTATAAACTTTTTGGACTTGCCATACAGCTTGATGTTTAATTTCTTGATAGACTTGAACAAGTTGCTGATTATCAGATAATATTTTAAGTACTTGAACTTATTTGAGTAGCAGTTGGAATTGTGATCTATCTATATATTCAGGAAGAGAATATTTTTATTAGTAATATTCTTACAATAAATAATAATCTGCTTAAAGTATAATATAACTTTTACTAATGGGCAGGATACTTAAAATTGCATAAGCTTAATATTTGCATGACAAACTTTGATTTGCAAATACATAGCTTGATGATATTTGCTCCTTTATTTCCTATAATAGAAAAAAGAAGATATGTTGCATCTGTAACACAATTTTTATCAGATTTTTAAAGCAAGTCAGAATTTCTTCAAGCTCTTCAGATAGTGCTTTCAATCAATTTGACATGTAAAAAATATTATTTTACTTTTAATGAGACTTTGGAAATATTCAGAGTGAAGTTCATAAAGAAAAATATAACTAGATAGATAACTAATTTAGAGAATCTAAAGTAGAATATCAAAGTGACACAAGTAAAGTATGACTGACTTAACTTATTAATTTTAGAATTTGCTAGAGATCAGTTAGTAAGTAGAAGTTCATAATCTATTAAGAATCATCAAAAAGCTCTTTGAAAATTAATTACTAAACTCAAAGTAGGATTTAGTAGCTTATAGCCAGAATTACATCTTTTATTTGTAGAAGCTACGTAATTAATAGATATTGATTTTTAACAAATATTTATTTGCTATAAATTAAAAATTAAAAGAATAACTACTATTATTGAGTAAGATATTTATCATACTGTTTCTCAAGTAAAAGCAGGATGAGATAGATAAGATCTGATACTTATGAAGCTGATAAAAAAGAAGAAGACTGACTATATATCAGAAAGAAGAGTAAAAGTAAGAGATAGCAGTTCTGTATGAGCTCCAGAACTAATTAATATAGAAGTTAAAGAAATTAATTCAGAATTAATTAATATGAAAATTGAAAAAATCAATAAAGAAGACTTGTAATCAATATTATTATCTGGAATTGATCTGTCTTCTGAATCTATACTTTAAACATTATATCTAACAAAATATAAATCTATAATGGTTGAAAAATACTATCTGAAATAGCTTGAAGTATACAAAGACTTTACTATATTATTTAAAGAAGTTGTCAATGAGCTGATGGAAAAGTTATCATAATATACTGATTATTAGATATCAAAGCAAGTGAGATTGATAGTATAACTGATATAAGAAATCAAAAAAGATATGTATAAATATACTTTGAGATGAATCTGAATTAAATATTGTGTTAGAATCTATATAATCCAAAGCAAATTATCATTATAACTTCTATATTATCTTCTTTTTATTCAGTTAAATCTTGAAGTACCAGCTAAGAATAACAATCTAAATGGATAAGAAATTTTAAATCTTGCATATATTTCAACTCGTGTTTGATATTCTAATAATCATAAAAAAATTTTTATTAATTAAAAGAAATGCTATTATCTATATTATATTATGAAACAGCTTTTCCTAATTTTCTTCCACATATTTGTAATGTACCAACCCCTTGAGATAAAACTTTATAGATGATTCTTGTTTAGGCATATTTGATAAATTACTTTTTATGATAAGAATTTGTGAACTGAAGAATAATCTAGCAAAAAAGACAAAATAGATATCAATTTCAAAAACATTTCACTTTACAAGAAAATATTAGTTTTTCATAATCTTTGTACTATTCTGTTCATAAAAATCTCAATAACAATTTTGTTTTAAGGAACTTAATATGTTTTGGCTAAGACTTTGGACAAAAATTCACATGTATGATTAATCAATTTTTTTAAATTGATCAATATAATATACTTAATTTTTACTTATAATAAATCATGTGACTGTTATATAAAGTAAATAATAACTTAATAGAAGAAAAATAAAAGCAATAAAGCTATCCAAATAACTTAACAAAGCAAGAAAATGATATAACAGATTCCCAATGCTCTTCTCATAATATAGTAAACTTCTGAACAATAAAAAATAATAATTTTTATGTAAAAAAAAGTAGATTTGCAAAACATAAATAAAATAAAGAGAAAAAGAAAAGAGACAATAACTATTATAATAATAATAATAATAATAATAAAATCTGTATCAATTAACTAATAATATACAGAAATTGAAATGAAACTATGAAAAAAGAGATTTAATTAAGAAAAATTCTCTTTATGTCTCTTATAAGAAGATAAAGAAGATAATGATAATACTTGATTTAATAATCAAAATATGGCTTAGTATAACAATAATATAGATCTGTCACCTGAAAATCTGAAAATAGAATTCAGGGATGACATAAATAAATTGAGAGTTATAAAGATCATATCAAATATTTACATGAAATTATAATTAGTATTAAACTCAAATTTTTTAGAGAAAAATTATTTTCTTAAGGGAATAATAAGTAGATCACAACAAATTTTTTATTAATGAAGTAATTTGTTATTAATGTGAACTCTTTAATGGATGTAAAAACTCAATTAATATCAACTATTAATAAGATAACAAATATTAAGAAATTATGTTATAATTTTAGAATTATATTACATATTTTTGAATTATTTTAATTAAGAATTATTTTTGAGATAATACAAATATTATTTTTTTAACTTAGACTTTGGAGACAGCCAAATATTTCTAGTATTTTTGAAGATTTTTTAGTTTTAAGTATTAAATTTTTCAAAGTTTTTAAAGATTTTTAGTTTTTAATTTTTAGTTTAATATATAAATGTGCTAATTAGAGATAATACAAAGTTGACCATAACAATAAGTTCAATCAAAAAAGTTTAATATGCAGATGCATCAATTAAAGATAGCACAAAGTTAGCTATATCAATAAGTCTAATTAAAATTGAGTTATTTTTTTAAAATTTTTAATATTTTTAAAATTTTTAAAATTATTTATTTTGTTTATTTGTTTATTTCCAGTTAAATAATTCAAGTTTACATGTGTATTTTTCCAAAATTATTCTTTTATTTATCTATAAATGTTAATTATCAAACTCTTATCATATCTTTTTTCTTTATAAAAGAATACTTTCTTTATATATTTTTACTCTTTACTTATCTAACAGAACAAGTATCTGGATCTTTATCTTTATCTCATCCAAGCAAGTTCAAGTTAGAAAGATTAATTATATTATTATTGAAGTTTATAATTTGGCATTTTGCAAGATCTTTCAATTCTTCTATTACTGCATATAATAGTAATAATTTGTAATATCCATCACAAAGTTGACTATAGATTATATGTAATATTATTATTTATTTTTATATAAACCTGACATAAAAAAAATAATGGTTTGAAATATTAGCAAAAAGACAAACTTCATATATTTTTTTTTATTATTTTCATTTTATAAAGTAAAATATTTAAGAATTCAGAAACTATTATAATATAAATTTTTATATATAATTTGTTAATATTAGTTATTTTATACTCATATTTTTATTGGATAATTATTTAATTATATTTTATTGAATAATAATTAAGATAATATTATTGATAGATATTTTTAGATAGTTTTATAAGCATAATGTTTATAACAAAATTATCATAGCAAAATTAGTAAAACTATCATAGCAAAATTATTATAGCAAAACTAGTAATATTATCATAATAAAACTGATATTATGACACTAGCAAAAGTAGCATTTAGATCATAATAAAAGTATTATTTGTAAAACCTCTAAAATATATAAAAGTAATGTATCTTAATTAGAAATCAAAAAAGTTAATTAATAAAATTAATAAAAATAAATAAAATAAATTAATAATTAATGAATAAATTAATAAATTAAATAATAATAATTTAAATATAATAATATTATAAATTAATAACCTTTATTAATAATGTCTTATTTATTATCATACATTTCTTATATTATAATCCCAGGTCATATTCTAGCTAATCACGTCATGAACACATCCTTGTTACCTATCTTTAATCTTGTTATAATCATAATCTAATATCTATTACATTATATTTATGATTATATTAATCTCTCCCACCCATAATTAATAATACCTTTATTATATATTATTCTAGACAAATATTATATATAAAGTTATTAACCTATCACAAAATAATCTTTTTAAGAGATATCAAAAATGATAACAATATTAAACTTTAATTTATTAATCTTAATCATAATAATAATTATGAGCTTTTTATCATCTGTGAGTTTAACAGTTACAGAGTTGATTTTCTATATCTTTACTTTATTCTTTTGTATAAATCTTTTATCTATAAAGTTTCTTAAAGCTTCACTGTCAAGCAATATCCAAGCTGGTTCATCATTAACTTGACCATTAAATTTTAATAATTTCTTCATATTTCTTCAATAACTTCATCAAATATACTTGTACTATTCCTGGTATTTTTTTTAAATTTTTCACTATATGGTTCGTAGCTTAAGAGCTTCAAAGACTGGCTTTCTTTTTGCGGGCATTTTTCCAAAGATATTATTGACATGACAGATTTTCTTGCATGACACAATGAGTAATTATCTTATTTCTAAATATGGAAGGTAGTACTTGACCGCAATTAACCGCTTTGAGAAAAACCCTAACCGGTTGAAACTTTTTAAGCGGTTAACCGGTTAAGACCTAACCAGTTAGGATCACTAGAACCGTTATAATTATAATTTTCCATATACGGGTACTCCCATATATAATTTTTATTTTTTGAAACTTTATACTTTGACTTCTCGTTTTTTTGCCTTACTTCTGAAATGTAGAATGTTCAAACATGATAGCTTCAAAAGAGATATTTGATTAGCTTTATTCATGAGTTAATTTCTCTAGTAACGGTCATCTAAAAGGAGACCGAATGAGGATAACCAGAAGTTATTGATAAGAGATCCAAATGATTCGGTGGTTTTTAAGCGAAGCCATAAAGAATAGCCTTTCTTTTATTTACTGCTTCTGCCTTTGTCTTTTCTCCTTGTTCTTGTCCGCTTAACTGTTTCTGTTTCTTCATCCAACAGTCTGCTAGTATTAATTATAAAAGTTAGCTGATATTGATACACAGACTGACAAAAGCCTAAATAAACAAAGATATACCTTTTCTTAGAGTAAACACAAGGTAGTAGCTGATATAAACATTTCCTTTCAATATCTGTAACACACAGCCGGCCTGGGTCATTCCATGCACGCAAAAGATTTTTAAAAATGCTTTCATGGTTGTCGTCAATTTTGAAGGCCTT
>CAJVPS010003252.1:0-10587 GCA_910591765.1 Ambispora leptoticha
TTGTTGTTGTACTAAGCCGCATTTTGATCATTAGATCAAGTATTATCATTATCTTCTTTATCTTCTTGTAAGAGACATAAAGAGAATTTTTCTTGTCTAAATCTCTTTTTCCATAGTTTCATCTCAATTTCTGAACCACTTTTCTTGAATTAAATTTTCTAATATGAGTTTTACTCCTGATATAAGCCACAAGTCACAGATTAATTCCTAATTTAGATAAATGATATGGCATAAACATTTCATAGTGGTCAACTGGTAATAGGTAATATTGTGAAATGTTAACAATTTATATATAATGTATAAATTATTTTTTTTTGCTAAAGTATTTATTGACTTAGAAATTTCAAATTTTATAATCAATACCAATGACAGAAATTTTTTTAGTACAGAGCTGAACACTTCTTCAAGTTTAGCAATGTACCTAAAAAAAAACTAATAGCAAGAAAATGATCATGCAATGAATGAAACCAGTATATGATCATGAAAAAAAAGAAGTTGGGAACATGACTATATAATGAAAGAAATATAGGAACATAATCATGTAGTAAAAGAAAGCAGTTGGGAACATAACCATGTAGTAAAAGATAACAGTTAAAAACATGACTGCATAATAAAAGGAAGAAGTTGGATATATGACCATATAATGAAAGAAAGAAGTTGGGTATATGATTGTATAATGAAAGAAAGAAGTTGGATATACGACCATATACTGAAAGAAAGATTAGTGTAGCAAAAGAAAGATTAGAAATATGACTGTATAGCAAAGGAAAGCAGTTAGAAATATGACTATGTAGTGAAAAAAAACAGTTAGGAATACGACTGCATAATGAAAGGAAAAAAAGATTGGGAACTGATCTTATCTTTATTTTTATATATATGTTGGACTCTAACTGAAGCTGATTCTTGGCAAGCTGCAGCATATAAAGATACTAATAGTCTAGGACTGCAATTTATTTTAATTTAAAAAATCCTAGCATTTGCTGATTTAAAGGAAATCACAGCCCTTGACTACAAGTATCTTTACTGAATAAATCTTTTATCAAGGCTTTGTGAGTTACAAAGAAGGATATTTTTTTTGTAAGTATTTTGAATTTATTTGGCTTGCACAATAATGAAATTTTATTTTCATTTATTCTATATTTTCTTTCAACTTGATTGTAATCTATGTTTCTTTTTTATAAACTTGCATAAGACAAATATTGATAATATTATTTGATTTCTTACTCTAGTGGAAAAATATCAGCAACAGGAGCTGAATACTTTTGGTAACTTCAGTTTTCACACATAATATTCACCAGATGTTAACTTTGCTTGAAGGTGTTTGAAGTGACTATATTACAGAGATAAGTTGTCAGAGTGTATTGATTATTAGCATCAGTAACGTCAGATTATTCTTGTATTGATAATGATTTAGATTGAAATAAGTTTAAAAGAATTACTGAATTCTCTCACAATATCTGCATACTTTTTGCTATAGATAATAAAAAGTTTTTAAATTCTTATTTGCAAATAGCATTAGTATTTACATTGATAATATTGACTAAATTAGACAAGAATTATGTCAGTACAGATGTGCTAGATAGCAATATTACTGTCAAAGTATTAGATATGCCTAGAATATATATCATATAATCAAGAATTTCTCTGAATGAGGTTGATATGAAGCTTTTATTATCTTTTTTACTGCTATTATTACTATCATTATTATCATTGCTATCATCACAATTATTATTATCATTATCATTATTACCATCATCATAATTAGAGATAGGTACTACTGCATGATAGCATGCATGCATGCATATAGCATCATGCAGTGTATATGCATGCATATGTCATTATGCATCTAATATATCCATATAAATTTATCAAGTGATATAAATTATCACTAAAAACATGTTAATTAAAAATGTCACTATCAGACCCTATTTGGACTTACTATAATAAACTTGGATATGTACCTGATTTTCAATAAAAAAGAGCAGAATGTCCAAAGTGCAAGTATCAAATCAACTATATTTTATGACTAGCTCAAGCTTATTTTTGAAAATATGATTAAATTACTATTGAATAATGACAAAGATACTTTGATAAATCTTATCAAAAAGCAACAATATTAATAAATAGTAGTAATTTATCAAATAGACAAATTACTAGCTATATTAAAATTGATAATATGATATCTACAGAACAAAAAGCACTTGAATTGACATTTGCATGATTAATATTTTATTATGGATTATTTTTATCATTATCTGAGATGGAGCCAATCAAAGATCTTTAGAAAAAAGCATAACCTGCTTTTAAATTACCAAGTTGAAAAAAGCTTTCTACAATATTATTGGATACTATATATAATGAAATTAAAATTGAAGTTACATCATTACTCAATAAGTGTAAAAATCTATGTCTAATTTCTGATAGATGATATTTATATTTATATTTATTTAATTTTTTCTTTATTAATTATTAATTTTTAATAAATTATTAAATATATAGGTCAAATTTAGTACAAGAACATTAGACAAACTTTATCTTAACTACATCAACTCCTGTCTTTTATTTTGCTCATCCAACCAAAGCAAAATGTCAAAATGCTAATGCAGTTGTTCAAGATTTATCTACTATTATAAGACAAGTTGAACAATCAAAAATTTTTGCTGTTATTACTGATAATGCATTAGTAATGAAAAAAGCATGGAGAATACTAAAAATTGAATATCCATCAGTTTTATTTCTTGGATGTATTGCATACAGCTTGAATCTTTTAGTAGGTGATATCATAAAAATATCTTGGTGTGCTCAGTTAATGAAAGAAGCTAAAGAACTTATTAAATATTTTAAAATTCATCAAATTCCGGCAGCAATTCTCAAAAGATATCAATTATCCAGCTATAATCATCAAAATTCACTCAAATATCCAGTCAAGACACATTAGGGATCAGTTGCCATATATTTAAACTCAATTTATCAAAATCAACTACCACTTGAGTTGGCTAATATTAAAATAATCTGAGCTTCTACAATTAATATTCCTGAAACAATTTCTGATATAATTATAAGTGAGGATTTTTGGCAAGAGATACAATCACTACTTATAGTACTTGATATATTGGTCACTGGTATTGCAATCTTTGAATTCAATACTCCATATCTTGCACTTTTTTATCATTGGTATCACTAGCAACTCATCTCAAATGGTATGTTATTTTATTTTATTAATAAATATTTATATTTATAATTTTAACTAATAATAAAATTATATATTAGTTTATATTTTTCTGGAAGTAGAAGATAAGATACAAAAAATATTACATGATCATTGGTCAAAAATATATCATCCTGTGATGGCAATGGCAAATTTACTTGATTCACAATATCTTGATAAAGATCTTCCAGCTAATAACATAACAATAATTTCAAACTTTATTTACCAATATTATCCACGTGATACCAATATTATTTGGGAATAATTACTTTAATATAAGATACAAACTGGAATTTTTAATATCAAGCTAGCTTGGAAGACAGTTGGTAAAATTAATCTGATTACATGATGAGAAGATAACTTTAATGCTATAGTACCACAACTCTACAAGCTAACTATTTGAATTCTTATAATTCCATCATTCTCAGCTATCTCAGAGCATAATTGGTCTGCTTTTTCATATATCTATAACAAGAAAAGAAATCAATTAATGGATGGAAGATTATTAAAGTTGATTTATATTTATAGTAATTATAAACTTACTCTATCTCATTTTGAATCAGTTGATATATTGGAGTCTATAGCACGTGCAGAAGAAAGATCTATTAATGAGATTTTGCAACTAGATGATATTAGAATGTGAGATCCAGTTAGAGAAGAGGAAGTTTTATCTAAAGAAACTGATATGAAAGATTCTGAAAGAGATAGTGTGAAAAATTCCAAAGAAAGTGAGAAAGAAGACATTAGTGAATTAGAGTCTAAATCAGAAGAATTGGAAAGTGAAGAAAAATAATTAATGAATTATAATATATCTTTGTGCTAATACCTTTATTATAGCAAAAAAATATTAAATATAATTTTTTTTATTAATTTTTAATAAACTTGATAATTTGCTTATCTTTTGTATATATAATTTGCTTTCTATGGAATATTTTAGTTCATCACAGTCAGAAAACTCAATTCTTTCAGCTTGATAAAGATATTATATTGGTTTTGACAATGAAACTTTAATCTTTTATTTTACCACCATTTCCAATACTATTATTTGTTTATGTCAAGTTTTAGTAATGTTGAGAGATTAAAATATCCAAGTGAAGCAGTAAATGTATTATTTGTGCCAGTCATCTTTTTTTCTTTCTGTCTCTTCTTATTATTCTTTTTCTCTTCCGTCCTTCCCTCTTTCCTTTCCAAGACTGAGTAAAATTCTGGTTTTTGTATCACTGTCACATGTTAAATCCATATTGCAATAATATATAATATCATGCATGATATTGTGCATACATACATGCTACATGATATGCATGATATGTATAAAAAATCCAAAATGCAGTGATTTGCCCATCTCTAATCATAATCATCATTATCATTATTATTTATTATGATGCTTTCCAAACTTGCTAATATTGCTAATTGGTTGATGCATAAGTTGTGATGAATGTTTCATGCTTCTTGTCAAGTTATAAAGACCATTTGAGATAAATATGTATATTGTTCTTGTTTATGAAGCTCATCAATATAGAAAACTGTAGCATAGAGATGTTTATACATGATTTCATTCTAGAGAAAGTCAAGATATTGATAACAAATATCTGTCAGCTGTCCATGTATATAGATAATATAAATAAGCTCTGATATGGCCTCTAACTCAACTTGAACATAAAGTTTTCCAGTTTCTTTCTCTAGTTTATAATTAATCACTTTCTTCATTTAAAGTAATCTTTTTGCAGATTCATTACAATTTGAACTTGGAGTAAAGTAAGTTACCTGAGGAAATTCCTGCATAAGAATTTTACAAATTGATAGATCCATTATGTTAAATTCATTATGTCATTCTGCTTTCTCTTTTTCAAGATCAATAGCAAGATTTTGTAGTACAAAAATATTAGGTATTATTTCAGATATGAGGGTGACATAAAGTATATCAGCTCTGAGAAGATGACCCTTTCTTTGAAATTATTTTAATTAATTATTCTTTAAATACTCATTAATTCTTTTGAGGTAATTATTCATAATAGATAGTTTTTCAAGAGGAATTCTAAGAACATTTGCAACTCTCTTATATCTATTAAGACATCAACTATATAGAAAACTGCTAGCCTACTGCTTTTCCAGATAGGTGAGAAACTTTATTCTGCCATTCAAAATATTATATATACTTTCTGAAATATTCATCTCGCTGACAAGATTTTTTAATAATTCTTTTCTCTTTATGATAAACTTGCACATAATATCTTCATCACCATCCATTAATCAAGCTTCCTTCAATACACTTCATAGGTATAGCCTCAAAGTATTTTATTACAAAACTGTATTATTACTATCATCTCGACCTAATTATTTATTAATCTCATTCTTCCAACATTGGCTAATGTAGAAGTAACAAAAAAGTAAAATGATTCCTGGTTATACTTTTGATAATAGTCTCTATTCCTTAATATTAGTATCAGTCATTGCAATGAGAGGAGTAAATGTAGTTAAATTGATATTTGAATTTATTGCAAGTTAATTTTAGTTATAGATAATGCTAATTTTGTCATGAAAGATGGAAAAAAATCATTTCAGAATCTTACTGTCATACCTAGATGATGTTAATTGATTATGTGAAGATGGTGTGAAAAGAATGAAGATAATTGGAATTCCTTTACTATTTTCATTAATGACCATAATAATAAATAGAAGAAATTTATATTTGCTAATTCTATAGGTTCTATTGATGAGAATGAGATTCTGATATTCATATTTCTATACGTATTCTTATTGTTCTGAAGTGCAAATGATGATTTCCAGATGATCAATATCTTTGATATGGGGCTGGTAATGTAAACATCCTTCCTTGATTTCTAATTGATCAGCATCTGGTCCAAGAATTTGTTTTAAATTTTTTGCAGCATCATTACTAATATTAATATTCCAGTTTTTTCAGAGCATTTGTTTTTTAATATTGGTAATATCTATTACCGTGAGTAGTATTCTGGAATTTCTAATCAAAGTATATTTTTCAAATATATTCCATACAATTTTTGCATTTTGCACAAGAATATTTACAGTATTGATGTTTAAAGTTAATAAATTTTTAGTATTTTTTCTCACATATGGTAAAAGTCAATATGGTGAGTCATATTATAATTAGAAGACTTTACATTACTCTGAATATTCTAGATATCCTATAATAGTGTGAATTTTATTAGCTCAAAGAGAAATTATAATAAAGATGAGGCATCCAATGTAAGAGTAACATGCAATTAAGACTCAAGAATTGGATTTGATAACTCTTTCTTGATAACTTCCATATATATATTATTTAATTATTATTATTAAATTTGATTATCAGATTAACTACTTGTTTTACATATTATCTGAGTCAATATCGAGTTCATTTTCATAGAGAAATTATCTACAGTATTTAATATGGCTTTCAATAGATAGATTTTATTTTATTTTAATTACACCAGATGTATTATTATTTAGCAAGTTAGTAAGTTTAATTTGATCTTCTTCTTTTAATAAAAGATAAGAATTTAGCTTAATATCTTTGTGTGAATTGTAAGTATCTCTCTTTTTATTTGAATTGGAAATTTTAAATTTTATTAATGACATTATTACATAAGAAAAAATTTATGCATTTCTTAAGTCTAAATTCAGTAATATGAAATATTTATGTCATATTATTTATCCAAATTAGGGAAAATGCTAAAGCAGAGTAGTAGATTATATATTAATTCGAATTATGTAAATCCAGATCATGTTAATCTGAATTTACCTATAAAGTTGTATAACCATACATAATATATTTCATCATTATTGCAAGAGAATTTTTTTTGTTTTTTGTTTTTTGTTTTTTTGAATAGTTGGTGAGGGAATAAAAATAATAAGGATAAGGATGGATAGAAGATGGGATGTCAGTTAAGAAATAATTATATTGATAACACAAGCTTAAAAATATATTCGCATAAGAAATACAAAAAAAAAACCAAATATATTTATGTAAGAAATGCAAATCTTATATTTTGAGCTATATTTAAGCCACAAGAAATACTATAAAAATAACTCACATACACATACACATACATACAGATACATACATGCACACACATACACACAAACCACATGTACACACAAATCACATGACATACTATATGGTATACCACATGCATATCACATGCATATATATGCATATATACATATATATACATATATACACGCATACATATGCACATATACCTATATATCTTTATATCTTGAACAAGACTTCTAATACAAAAAATTATTAATCAAAAACATGCGAATCTTTTTAATGTTAATAACTCCTTTGAAGTATCTGAAAAGAAGTTTCGTGAAGAATTATGATCACTCATATCCAATATCTGGATATGATATAATAACTGGTGATCTCTTAATAATGATTTTTAGATCATTTACACCTGTTGTCTCTTAAAGTATTATGAATTCAGTATGCAGAAAGTAGAGATTCCAGTTGAAAAGAGAAAAAAGACAAGTAAATGTGATTCCAACCAGTGTGATGTCAAAATTAAAGTAATACATATCATCACAACACAAATAGTATAAATCGAATACTATAAAAATGCTCCAGATTATATATACCAAATTGAAAATATTGATCAAATAAAGTAGCTAGAAGTAATCAGATAGCTGATAACTAATAAAGCAAGCAAACTATATAAACCACTAGCTATCATCACCACAATTAAGAAACTTACAATGAATAAGAGGCTTGATACTATCACCCAAAAATTGCGTCAAACTGAAGTGGTAAACATTCAACAAAATATACACAAATTATTAACTAAACATCTTATAGATGAAAAAGATCTTGAATCTGATATCCAGTATACTTTGAAATTTCTAACCAACAAAATTATCAAGTTGAGCACTTTGAGATCATACAGCAATTACAAAAAGTATCATAAGATCTCTGCTTTGCAAATTATAATCAATTAAAAAAATTACAATGTCATGAATGGCTAACTCTTATAGACTCGACACATAATATCAACAAGTACTTGTGGTATCTTTTCACCTTATATATTTGAGATGATTTCAGTTGCTGGAATGTGAGTGCATATTTTCTTGTTAGTAAGGAAGATAGTGATACAGTAACTAAGATGTTAAAGATAATTTGTCAATTTGAATCTCGTTAGCTTTCTCATTATATGTTATGTGATCAAAATAATATAGAAATAAATAGTATCGCAAATATCTTTTCTGATATTATATATGATGAACAAAATTGTAACATTATCCTTTGTACTGTACATATTATGTAAATATGGCTACGTAAAATTTATCATTTAGCAATATGCAACTAAATAATCTTAGTTATACATAAAAAGACAAGTATTAGTTATGAAGAGATTATTAAGAATGTTATTATTATCTGTATTATTCCTGAAATTATTCATTATATTAATCATAATTACACTAATAATACAGAAAAATGGGTACTTTGGGCATGTCAGCACTCTTCTCTTTTATTATAGGTCACCTTAACAAATCCACTAGAATCCTATCATAGCAAACTCAAGAGAATAACAGCAAAGGAATATGGATTAATAGGTGAGACACAATTTATTATGTGATAATTCCCTTTAAATTTTCCAAGCTTACTAGATTACATGATAAATTACATTTTTATTGTTAACAGTCTGTTCTTTATTATATAATTTAGAAGCATATTTTAAAATTATTGAACTCGATAACAAGAAATGGGTTAATTTGGAAAAAATAGCTCTTAACTTTCGTCAAAAATATATCTCTGTAATTGATCTTGATAATGAGATACTTGAACAGATACATAAGTTTTTCTATCCCATCCAAAAGTTAATTATAAGTGAAGCTATAGCTATGAATGCAAGAATAATGAAGGGAAAGCCACCACCAGATTTACAAATATCCCAGTATAATTATATATTTTTTCATCATTATTTGCTTCTATATCGACATATCCTTCATTAATATATTTTCAGTTCTAATAAGCTATTAACAGTTGAGGTTTGGAATAAATTTCAATGGATGTTTGAAGAGATTAGTTTTGAAGTATATGAACATCATGAAATAATTGAGCTACCTGAGCCAATTCAGACTCAAGTAGAAAAAGAAGCAGAGATATGAAGACTTCAAATTGGTGAACTTATGGAAAGGGTATAGAACAAGTATTGAGAAATTGAAAATGAAGGCAATGTAGAAGCAACTAAGATATTTATTACATGTTTAGATAAATTATTGGCTTCAGTTTTTAATAATAAAAAATATTAAATTTAAATAATTACATATATATAATTATTATTATATATTTGTTATAATTATTTCTGTATTTCTTAATCATTATTAATTTTTTATATTCACTAATTGTCTTCACTATTATTATCTGATAATATGTTTAGCCAATAATTACCTTTCACATGATATGAATGAATCACATAATATGATTCAAATCAAATTATATATCACATGAGACTATCTAGCTTTAGTAGACCCTCAAATTAGGAATCAATCTGTGACTTGTGACTTATATCAGGAGTAAAACTTATATTAGGAAATTTGAAATTTGGTTTGAGAAAAGTGATCCAATTTCTGTGTACCATTAGTTGATTGATACAGATTTTATTATTGTTATTATTGCAATAGTTATTATCTCTTTTCTTTTTCTTTTTGTTTATATTTTATTTATATTTTACAAATCTACTTTTTCTTTATGCCAAAAATTATTATTTTTCATTATTTAGAAGTTTACTATATTGTAAGAAGAGCATTGGAAACCTGTTATATTGTTTTCTTGCTTTGTTGAGTTGTTTGGATAGCTTTATTACTTTTATTTTTCTTCTATTAAGTTATTATTTACTTTATATAATAAAAGAAGAGAATTCACATTTTCGAAATTGATCACGTAACTTTTATTTATCTTATAACATGTGACTTTTGAGGCTTGTGGCTGATTCACGTAGCTGATAATTTTTATAATTCTGGCTAAAATTATAACTCATAATTTTTAAGTCGATTTAAAAAAAAATTTGTCAATTTATGATTTGATTGAAATACTTTTCATGTGATATGTGATCTCATGTAATATTTGATAATATCATCATGATCGCATTTTACCATTATCATTTCTTTCATTTTGATCTTTATTCTACTAATAACTCTTCTTTTCTTTAGTAAATTAGGTGATGAATAATCCTATTTACATCCATAGAGGGGGCACTAAAATTTTATTACCATTTTTGGTGCCCCTTGAAAAGGTTATTTTGTGGTAGATTAATAACTTTATATATAATATTTGTTAGGATAATATATAATAAAGATATTATTAATTATGGATGGGAGAGACTAATATAATTATAAATATAATGTAATAGATATTA
>CAJVPS010003253.1:0-10585 GCA_910591765.1 Ambispora leptoticha
TTAATTAGTATTTTTCTTTAATAAACACACATATTTTATCTTATATCTTATCTTATTTTCTTCTTGCTCTATTGAAAAAGCATTTTGATCAGAAATAAATTCATGTATATTATCTTATTAAGAAGATAATTATATTTTTATTATAAGTAAAATACATATAAATTATCTTATTGAGAAAATAATCATATTTTTATTAGAAGTAAATCTTACATACATCATCTTATTGAAAAGATAATCAGTCATATAATCTCTTGAAATTATAAAAAGTTAATAACTGTTGTGAACATAGTCACTATTATCATTTTAAAATAATTACATATGCATAATTTTAAAATGATAACAGTCTTTTTAATACCCTCTCTGTGGAGGCAAAATCAGAAATAAAATTAATAACTATAAAAATAATTCAAACTGAATCCAATAAAATCAACTAACTATGAAATAGAAAGATAACTTCAAAGATTAATCAACCTTTTTGATTCATCTCAATTATCTAGATAACAAGAAAAGAATTTATATTGATTGATCTATAATTTATTTATCACTAATATATCAAGAACAGAAGTTTCAACTAACAAATATCAATTACAACTTTGGTTTCAAAATCATTCAACTCATCCTGTAACTGAAATAGCTGGTATTATCTATAACTTATACAAGGAAATTATTACATTTAATTAACAAAGAACATATTATACTTAAAGATCAAGATTCAGTATTTTAGTTAACATCTTCATCAGAACTCTTATATTAGTTCCCTCATCATTCACTTTGGCTTCAACCCCTAATATATTCTTCACTAATCTTTTATATAGAAGAAGAGCTCTAGTTCAGTCAAGAAATACAACAGAAGAAGAATTTTCAAAAGAAGAAGAAGTTCATTTCTCTATCCTCTTAGATTCGTCTCTACTACAATTCCAAAGAAATCAAGAAGAAGAAAATATGACAGACCAAGCTATACAAATACTAGCCACTGCTCTAGGTCCATTAATACAAGTCATAATAGCACAGCAAAATAGACAAACTGAATTATCAACAGTATCACTCCTCTTTTACAGTAGTGAAATATATAAGGATCCTATAAATTAAATTGAGGAATTTACTCAAGTAACTAATGCAAATAACATAATAAATCCAAGAAAGATGAAGATAGTATCTGCCTATTTGAGAGGAATTATCTCAACCTGATATCAGCAAAATAAACTCACAAATAATGATTGGCCTACTAGTTGGAATAATAATGATAATAATAATTTATTTTATCAAATCTTCATTATCTAGTTTAGAATTAATGCTCAAGTTTTAGCATGGCAATAATAACTGAGATTAAGAATACAAGAAATAAATGAGGATATAACTTTATATACTAAGGATATTTGCACACTACTTAGTAAAATTGATCCAACAAGTGTATATTCTGCCACTTATTATATTGAGCAATTTGTAAAAGGCTTAAAGCCAGAGATTGTCTTTCATATAAATAAATCTAATCCAAATACTCTAGATGTAGTGATTACAGAAGTAATCAATACTGAATCTAGCTATAGGCAAACATATCAGAACCTTCTTAACTCTATCTCACTCATGTCACAAAATCTTGGCATTCCCTTTTTCATCCCAAGTCTAGCAAATGATATGAGTAGAGCTATAGCTGATCTTACTGAATAGGTAAAGAAGTTATCTACTCAGAATAATTAAAATTCCAATAGTCACCCTAATTAAGGCAAGACTTGTTATAATTGTGGTAAAAGTAATCACATAGCTCATAATTGTAGAATGCCAAAGAAAAATATGAATAGCAATAATAGTAATAATAATACCTTAAATATTAAGTATTTCAAATGTAATAAAATGGGATATTATACCAATAGCTGTATAAAAAGAAACATGAATACTAAATAGCCAGCTCATTTTGAAACTAACACTACCACTATAACATCAGATAATAATTTGTTATTACAATAATTATAGCAACTTCTAGATGGACAGTCTATAATACCCTTACCTTCTAATATTATCACTAATAATAGTAATACTTCACATTTAAACTAGAGTCTATACCTAAAGAAGATCAGAATATAAGCCAACTTCAAAAACCTTCAACAACATTTTTACAATAATTACTAACTGAAATCATAGAAGAAATAAAAATCTAGAAAAAAAGAATGGAAAAATAGTAGATGCAGTCTACTATGAAGAAAAAGTAGAAGATCAGCCTATCAGAATAATAATTGATAGTGAATCAGTCAGCAATATCATATCAATCAGATTCTTAAAACAAATAGAAAGAAAGATTAATAAGTCCTTCAATATTAGTCTTATAGGAATAAATGAAAAATCTGAATGACTACTAGGAGAAATAGAAAAGTTAAAAATAAAAATTGAAGATCTGAGCTAACAAATTAATGCTCTAGTTATGGAAAAAGCAAAGTATTACCTATTGCTTGACAACCAATAAGCAAAATAATCCAAAGCTATTTTAAACTGGGATGAAGAACTTTTAAGCTTTGAAGTTGAAGAAGAATCTACAATCATCCTAGTTACCTGTATTTAACAAAGGTCAACCATGAAATTAATCAGTCTTGAGAAAAAACTCAAGGGTCCTGTTCTTGAAGATAATAATAATGAATATGAATTTGAAGAAGAGGAATTAATTGATCAGCCCCTATATACAATACACAAAGAGCAAAGTAAGTAGCTTGTACTGAAAATAGAAGTTCAAGAAAATCTTATAAAAATTAATAATAAGATTATTGAACAAGAAAAAAAAAGAATTCATCAAGAGAGATTAGAAGACTATAATGTCTGTATTCATAGTGAAAAAGAAAATAATTATGTTTAATGTGAAAAAGAGCAAGATATATATAGATAGTTAGAGATACTATCTCAACTATCATTAAATGTCACCCTGACTATGATCAAATCAGACTTGAATCCAAAATAACAATAATATTTTCATCAAGTTCTGAATTCATATAAAGATCTCTTCAATATAACCCAGCCTGATAGAATAAATATACTTATAAAATTTGAGCTAAAAATCTACTATAAGTGATAAGATATTAAAAATATTAGGATAAGAATAATAATAAAAATAGATAAAAATAAAATGAAAAAGAATTTTAAATATAGGAATGACAAAATTAAAGGAGTGATCTATGTAAGTTACTTAATAATAATTTGTGATTCAAAGTAATCTTGATGATCATAATAATATTTAATTTGTCTTTTATTAATAGAATATTTAAGAATATTTCTATTCTGATCACAAAGTTTATAGGAGTTATATCTAGCATAGTCATGAATATAATATTATTCTTTACTCCAAGTGGATTGAAATTTATCTTTAATTACTAAGTATTATTTCATGTTAAATATTAATATTTTGTCTTCAATTTTAAATATTATTTCTTTTTGTATTTTGCTATTATAAATTTAAGAATATTATAATTGGCATTCTATATTTTGTTTTGCTTCTAATACTTATTGAGGTAACTGATCTCTTATATGATATATTCATTATAGTAATTTTTCTTCTTCTGTGAAATTTTCTTCCAAATAAACAGGAATTTTTAATTTAATTAGTAATTTAGCATTTTATCTATAGATTAGAAAAAATAATTCATACTTTATTATTGAATTTTGATTTATTCTATATATGAAAAGAGTAGTAGAAATGAAAATATTCCATTCTTGTTTATATATTATTATCAATTTTTGTAATATTATGCATAGTATTCTATTAAAGTATTCTATGATTCTATTAGTTTGTAAATGATAAGGTGAAGAAAATTTATGTTTGATTCCAAATTTTATTGATAATTTTCTAACTATTTCATTAATAAATTCCAATCTATTATCTGATTAAATTTTTTTAGAGTATCCATATCTATAGATTATTTCTTTAAAGATAAATTTTGTGATTATAGTAGCTTTCTTGTCAGGAATAGCTTTAGCTTCAGACCATTTTATAAGATAGTCAATTGCTATAATGATATATCAATTTCCAGTTATTGTGATTTTACTAGATCCAATTAGATCAATAATGATTCTGTTAAAAGATTGTCTAATTTTGATAGAATATAAAGATTGTTTGGTAGTTCTTCCACCAGTTCACTAGCAGATTTCACAAGTCTTCACATAATTCTTTATATCAGTTTCCATACTATTTCACCAATATTTATTTGTGATTCATTGATAGGTTTCTTCATATTTAAAATATCTGGATAAAGAGCTTGAATATAAATTAATAAGAATAGCTTCCATTTTATTTTCTTTGATAACTCAAAGAGAAGTAATTAGTTCTTTTCTTCTATTGATTTTATATAATATGTCATTAATTCATAAAAAATATTTTGCTTGATTATAAATTTTACATTGTTCTTCAAGAGTTGATCCTATAAGATAAGTTTTATTGTCTAAATATCATTGTAGATTCTAATAAGTTATTAAATCCATATTATTATTATAAAGAGAAAAGTTATTTAATGATCTTTCAAATACATCCAGGATAATATGTCAGCATTTTGATTTTTTCTTCCAGATTGATAAGTAATAATAAAGATATATTTCATAAGAGACATGATCCAGCAGTTTACTCTAGCAGAATAACTTGATTGATTTTTAAATAACCATCTTAAGATATTATAATCAGTAATTATTTCAAAAACTGTTCCAAGTAGATAGTAACGAAATTATCTAATAGCTCACACTATTGCTAGCACTTCTTTTTCAGTTACTCCATATTTTTGTTTATTTAATTTCAAAGTAACACTTGCATAAGTGACTACTTATTCTCTTTCATCTTTATCTTTCTGAGATAGAATAGCTCCAAGTCCTAAATCTAAGATATCAGTATAAAGATAGAATTTCTTTGTAAAATTAGGATAAATTAAAATAGATATAGTTATAAGATGTTATTTGATCTGTTGAAAGGCTTCTTCTTGATCTATAGTCTAAATGAATAATTTCTTATTATAAAGTAATTTGAATAGAGGTACAGTAATTTGAGAAAATTCTTCAATAAATTTTCTATAGTATTCAGCTAATCCAAGAAATGATTAGAGTTCTTTAATTATTTTTGATTAAGAAAAGTCTTGTATTTTCTGAATTATTGATAGGTCAGGGAAAATTCCTTCTTCTGTTATTACATATTCAAGAAATGGTAGTTCTCTTTTGCAAAAATTACACTTTTTCAGGTTGAGTTTTAAATTAGCATTTCTGATTCAGCAAAATATTTTGTTAAGATGATCCAAGTATTTTTCAAAATCTTTTGAGAATACATTCAGATCATTAATGTACATATTAGTAAAATTTTAATTATATTCTCTAAGTACTGTATCTATAGCATGTTGAAAAGTGGCTAGAGCATTGCATAATCTAAAAGACATAATATTGAATTCAAATAGTTTTTCTCTGGAGATAAAAGTAATTTTGAGTTTATTTTCTTCTTTCATTTCAATTTGCCAGTATCCAAAGATTAAGTCCATAGATAAAAATCAGTAAGCATTTTCAAGAGAGTCTATTATTTCATCAATTCTTGATAATGGATATGTATCTTTTTGGGTGATTACATTTATTTTTCAGTAATCAACACAAAATCTTTTCTTTCCATTCTTTTTAGAAACTACAATAATAAGTAAAGTCCAAAAACTAGTTGATGATCAGATAATATTAGCTTTTAATATTCTTTAAATTTCTTCTGATATGAATGATTGATCAGAAAGAGTAGTTCTATAAGATTGTTATTTGATAGGTGATTTATTTTCAGTATGTATCTCATGTTGAATTATATTACTTTGGCCAAGTTCATGTAATTCAATTATAAATATATCAGTATTATCTTCTAATAGTTGAGTTAAAAGTCATTCTTGTTCAGCAATTAATTTTCATTGCTCAATAATCTTTTCTTCTTGTTCTTATTCCAAGAAATAGGTATAAGCTTCTTGATAGTCAGTGGATCCAAATCTAGCTATTCCTCAATTAGATTGTCCAAGTTTTTCTCTAATAGAAACTGGTTTAAGTTGATCAATAGGTGCAAGTTGAAAAAATACAAGTTGAGTAATTTTCTGATCTGGTTCAATAATATAATCTTCTTCTGAATCATTTTGAATAATGATACTGATATTTCTAATATATCCTGAGTCAATAGTTCCATCTTTAATATTAATTTCTTATTTTACAAGAGATGAGCAAGAGATGAGCAAGACATTACTTGACATATAACTCCTATGGAAATTTCTATAGCAATATATATATCTACTAATATAACTCAATATGAGAGAATTCTAATCACTTCTTTTCTAGTATAATAAACATCATATTTAACATTAGTAGGATGTGCTTTTTCTGACAATTTTCCTTTATCTTGATCATTATAAACTTTGATTGCATAATAGCTATTATTTTATTTCACAGGGGTATCCTTTAAATAATTATTAAATTATTATGAAAGTTCATTAAGAGCTTGATAAATAATATTAAATCTTTTATGAATTTCATCTAATTTAAGTTGAGAAGGCTAAGTTAAAATAGGAATAAAGCTAATTTCTTTAATTAATTCATTTGTTATTGCTTCTTCTGGAATTGTTTCCAAAGTAATAGGATATTTTTCTTTATCTAATTTAACTGAAAGTTCAGATTGTATATAATTATCATATTTGTTATTATTACAAGGAATTAGCTATTCTTGATAGAGTTTTATATTGATATAATTCAAGAGAGCAAGTTGTTATCTTTGATTAAAACTGAGTTATTAATAAATGTATTAAAATATTTCAGTAGCAGAGGCTTTTACAGAACTCTTATAGATAATTTTATAAATAAAGTCATCTTCATATATAAAGTAAGCTAAGATTACTTTGCCAATTTCATCATATTCTTTATAAACTTTTAATAGTATTCCTCTTTCTCTAAGCTTGTTAATCATTTTGATATTCTTTCTTCATTCTTCATGATTAAACTAATAAATATATTAATATTTATAAGTATAGAAGTATTTCTTTTCATAACTTCCAGTAATAAACATTTCTCTGGGCTTATTATATTCATTACATTGAGAGCAAGCAGGAAGATTTAATTATTTTTCTCTGATACAGTTATTACAGATAGTTGCTTTTTCTTTATTCATTTTGAAATATATTCTAGTATAGTATTTATCTATATATTTTTTACATTTATGGCATCTTTCAATCTGAGAATTAGAATGAATTTGTTGAGTGACAGATTAATATATATTAAAGCTCTTCTTGACTCTTTTGTTAACAAAGAGCTCTTGTTTAACTTCATTAGTCTAATTTTTATTAGTTTTGAATTCATCATGGAAGAGTTTATGAATTTTGATTGTTATCCAGTCAGTAAGATTATTATAATATCAGCAACATTAATGATCAGGTATAAAGAGATTTCTATGGTATTAACATTAACTATTTGATTCTTGCCAGTCAAATGACCATCATTTATTCCAATTGCATTATTAGATAAACTTCTTGTTAAGTTATTTGAAATCTTCTCAGATATATTTCTTCTATTTAATTTTAATTTCTTCTTGATAAGCTTGTACTTTATAAATTCTTTTAACACTTTGGATAATTTAAAATGGTATCTTTCCAAAGTTAATATCTCTTAATTTTCAGTTTGGAGTTTCAACAAGAGTCCAGACTTCTTTGGTGATAATTTTAATATTATTATTATCTTGAAATTCTTATTATCTAGAAGTTATAACATTCTAATTATCATGTTATTATATGAGAAAAGTCTTCATTTTTAAGTATTATTTTTTAAATTCACTTTCAGAATCTTCTTCTAATTTATCTTCTTTAGAACAAATATCATCAAATATTGATTCTTCTCTATTACTATGAATAAATTTAATTAATACTTTTTCTTTTTGATCATTATATTTAAAAGTGAGTAATTCTTTTTTGATATCAATATTAGCTTTGATTTTGTTTAAAAAGTTCATGCTAACAATTACTAAGTATATTTTTACTTTAGTAATATCTACTTTAGTAGGAATTATGATTCTATTAATATTCAAAAGTAAGTTATCAATAACTTCAAGAAGTTATTTAAATATACCATTTATATCTGATATTGAAATATTTGAACTGCATTGTATTTTCAATCTCATAACTTTAATAAAGTTAT
The DNA here is from genome assembly GCA_910591765.1 of Ambispora leptoticha. Classification (NCBI taxonomy): domain Eukaryota; kingdom Fungi; phylum Glomeromycota; class Glomeromycetes; order Archaeosporales; family Ambisporaceae; genus Ambispora; species Ambispora leptoticha. Next base: position 8,149 of record CAJVPS010003253.1, read on the forward strand.
ATATAATAACACATTCAGAGATATCAGTATTAATGATTAAATCAATAATATTCTTTCTAACTTTCACTTCATATCAAGCAGATGTGATTTTGAGTTTTTGCTCAAGTAATACTCTTCTTTTTCTTTTTGGTTTTAAGACTGTAACTTGATGCATTTCTTTTGATAGTTAAGTTCTTTGTGAAGATAAGATCTAAATAAGCTGAGTAATAATTATATTTGCTTTCTGTTGGACTAAATCTTCTAGAATATCATATAGTTTAGTCATGATAACAAGTATAAGTAAAGCAATTTTGCTTTTTTTTTAAATAATCTTTTTGATGAGTTCTTCTTTAAGAGTTTTAGATAATCTAGTATTATTTATATCTTGATTAAGAATAACTTTAGGAGTATCTTTCTGTTCTTCTTCTTTATTATTATTAGATTCCTCATTTTCAATAACTATTCTTTATGAAGTTAATCTATAAATCTGGTTCTATAAGGAGTAGTTCTGAAATTTCTGGATTTTCTTTCAGCAATTTAGTATTTATATGTACTAAGTAGTAAATTTACATTATCAGATTTGATAGTTAATATCTGAATACTATTAATTAGAACTTGTATTTGTACTAATAATACATTTTAATTATTATTTATATTTTGATTGTTATTAGTATTTGCCTGATTTGATGATATATTATTTTATTACTGATTATTTCTATTAGTTTTCTGACAATTATTTCCAAAGTTATTTTAGTTATTCTAATATGATTGTAATTAAGAACAATTAGAATAGATATAATCTGGTTTATTACAATTATAACAGGTTGAGACTAATTTAGGATTTTAATTATTAGACCTATAATCTAAATTATTTCTGTTATAATTAGATTCTTTATTGGTTTCAATACTTTTTATTCATTAATTGAGATCTTAAAGTACTATCAATATAATATTTAGTATTGAGTTATCCTGGATTTGAGATTAATTGTATCTTCAGGTTGGTATATCTGCATCTGCTTTTTCTATATTTTTGATAACTTGTATCATATTTAAGAAAGTTCTATCAGCTAAAATCTGAATCTATTTTCTGATCTCTAGCTTCAATCCTCTTCTGTATATTTAGATCTTTTATTTTTCTAGATATTCATTTTCCAGATCTACTTTATGAAATAAATTTATGAATTTATCTGTGTATTCTTCCATAGTACCAGTCTATTATAATATTTCAATTTTATTTTATTATTGGTCAATTCTTTCTCAAGTGCAGAATTGAGCTGCAAATTGATGACTAAAACTATATGATAGATCTTAATCATTATTTTAAGCTATTAGTCAAATGGTATTATCTCTTTCTCTTTTATTATACTATAAGATAGCAATATTTTCTAGATATTCTCTAACTAACTATACTTCTCTAGTATTAGTAATTCCATTAGCTTGGGTGATAATATTAAAGTCTTTGAGTCACTCTGTTGAATCTTGATCATTTTCTCAGTATTTTCTGATAGGAATTATAATTTTTTCTATAGATCAGATATTCTAATCAGTCATGTAATTAGTGAGAGCTCCAAGAGCTGCAATAAGATTATCTAAGTTATTTAGTTATGCTATTTGATTATCTTCTTCTTCTTCTGATTGATTATTGCTTTCTAAATCAGTTTGATTATTTTTTTCTGAACTGGAATAGTTACTATTTTCTTCTGGTTCTGAAATTAATATAAATTATACTGGAGAAACAGAGATATCTTCTGAGTTTTTAGTTTTAAAGCAGTATCCATTAATATTACTATTAACAGATAGAGTTTTTGAATGAAAGGTAAAGTCTTGATAAATGAACTATTGATAAAATTGTTCAATTAAGTTAAATTGTTCTTGAGTATTAATATGGTCAAAGATAAAATATTTACTAACTGTACTATTCTTTATCTTAATCAGCTAATATATATTTCATTAAGATCAAGTTGAAGTAATTCTTAAAATAACAAATATGTAATTTGATTAATTGATAATGCTCTAATATTTTCTGTAAGCAAGTAAAAGATATAGAATTATAAAGTAATTTGGGATTAAAGGAGATGACAATGGGAATAAAGATCTTGAACAGATATTCTAATAGTAAAATTAGAGTCTTTATATATTTGTTTCAAGATAATAATTAATTAGTAGTTTAATAAAAGAATAATAATTGGTTATGAAAACTCAAGACACAAATATTTATCAATTATAGATAAAGAAAAAATATATAAAAAGTAATATAAAAGTATATGAGAATAATAAAGAGATGTGGAGAGATTTTTCTTCACAGAGGGAGTATCAAAAATATGTTATGATGAATTGGTAAGTGGGATTTTATTTTAATTCATCTTAATAATATAGGGTTGGAAGAGACTGAAATAATTAAAGGATAAAGAGAGGGAAATTAGACTATAACTTTCAATAATAACAAAGATTTCTAAGA
>CAJVPS010003254.1:0-10583 GCA_910591765.1 Ambispora leptoticha
AATACTTTTAAATAATAAAAATAATCATAAGTTATAAAATTAAAACTTATTTATATCATATTTTATCTTGTTTATAATTATTAATAAAATAATTTTATATTTATATAATAAATTTAATTTTTCTAAAATTTAATAAATCATATATTAAATTAATTTTTCTTTTTCTTAAGATAATAGTAAGAGATTATTATTATATTAAGTAATTTTTTTAGTTTTATTAGTAATATATTATTATTAAATTTAATTAATAATATTTTATTTGATATTCTAAATCTTTTCTACTTTTTATCTTTTAAATAATGCTATAATAACTAAACTTAATAATTTATAAATAAATAAAAAAAAATTTAAAATTAAATTATTAAATAGAAATTATTTAAAATTCTTTTTTATTTTTTAAACTTAATAAATAATTTAATAAATATCTAATAAAAGTATCTGATAAAATTTAATTTTATTAGAAAATTCTTAAAAATCAAATTTATGATTAATATTATATTAAAATTTATAATATTAAATAAATCTATTAAAATATTACTTTATTTTTTTATATTAATTATTATAATAATTTATTTTATAATTACTTAATATAACAAATATATTAAAATATTAAATAATTAATTCAAAATATATATTAAACTTAATTTTATTTATTTTATTAATTATTAATAAATAAAAATATTACATTTACTATACTATATTAAAATTATTATATTTTATATATAAATAAGATATTAATTATATTAATAATAAAATAGTATAAATCTTTTAAGAAAATATTCTATTAATTATTTTTTATTAATATTAATATTATTTTTATTAATAAATTATAAAAGTATAATTGATCTAAATTATCTAAAAAGAAATTAAAAAATTAATAATAAATAAAATTTTAAGTTCTATCTTGGATATCAAATATTTAAAGATATTTTTTTAATTAATATTACTTTAATAAATTTATTTCTTTTTATATTTATAATTTTATTAAATCTTATTATTTATTTATTTAATATTAATTCTTTATCTAGATTTTAAAATATATAATTATCAGTATTTGAATTTATAAATTAAACTTTTTTTGAAATTAATATGATTTAATAATAAAATTAGAATGTATATAAGATTTATTAAAGTTATTTTTTATTTATATAAACAAAAAACAACTTATTTTAGACTATAATAGACTCAGATATGATAAGTATTTTGCATTTATCTCATCATTTGAGTGATGAGCATTTTGTATTTACCTTATTAAAGATAAGATATTTATAGTCTGCTCATCTGATGATATGTGATTTGTATTTATTTCGTTATCTGAGAGTTATTATGATATATAGATGACTTAATGTGTGATTTCTATTTTTTATGTCATTCAAATGATGATTGTAGCAAATTTTTATCATTACTTAATATATACCAGTTTGATAACTATGACCAATTTCTATCATTAAGTCACATAAATAAAAAATATATCTGATTATATATCTAATTATATATTATTATTATAAGTCTAATATAAGAACTAATACTATCAAATATATATATGTAATTACTATTAATATATATATTATAAATACTATTAGAAAATACTATCAAATTTATGTTATATAATTGCTATCAATTAATACTATCTAATTATTATTATATATATTATATATATACTATCTGATTATATCATATACATAATAACTAATTATACTATCAATTAATACTAATAGGTATACTATTATTTATTATTATTGAATATGCTATCAAGTAATAATATCTGGATATGCTATATACATGCTATTAGTATATGCTATCAAATATGTATACTTACCTATAATATATAATTACTATCAATTAATACTATTCAATTGCTATTATAAATGTTATATATACACTATTTGGTTATACTATCTGGTTATATTATTATATAATTACTATCAGCTATGCTATCTAATCATATTATCATGTAAATATTATCAGGATTTGCTATCTGGTTATGTGAACTAATATACTATTAAATATGTTATATATAGTAGAGCTAGTATCTTTAACACATAAGAAGGTGGATATATAATATTATTTTTTATTATGAATAAATCTGAAGTTTTCTATCATGACATATATCCAAAATATATCAAAAATATATCATTAAAAAGTGAAGTGCTCTTCTATATTTATTATATAATATTACTGAAGATTACTTTATCTTGACCTATCCAAAAATATGTCATTAAAAAGTAAAGTATTCTTCCATATTTATTATATAATATTACCAAAAATTACTTTACCTTGATCTACCTAAAAATATATTATTAATTATATATCTGAAAACATATCATTAAGCACATATCATATTGAATGAAATATTCTTCTATTTTATATATAATATATTTCTGAAGATTACTTTATTTTATCTATTTCAAAAGCATATCTAATCATACTAATCAAAATGAGATAATCTTCCATATAATAAATCAGCTTGATATATTTTTTTTAATATCACTATATACCAATTGAAAAAATTAATTTAAACTTTCTATCTGAAAATATATTATTAAATGAGTAATCTTCTTCTATATTTATTATATAATATTATCAAAATTAGCTATCATGATTACATACCTGAAAATATATCCAGAATCATATTGTTAAATAGGTAGTTATCTTTATTTTTCTTATAATATATTACTGAAGTTGGCTATTATAATCACATATCCAAAAATATATCCAGAAATATATCATTAAATAAGTATTCTTCTTCATTTTTCTTATATAATATTTCTAAAGTTAGCTATCATGACCATATATCCTAATCACATACTATAAAAAAAATAGTTATCTTCCATAATTATTATAATATATTATCAAAGTTAGCTACTCCAATATCTATCTTAACATATATTATTAAGCATATATTCAAATATACTTGATCACATATCCTTTTCAGTAAAATAAAATATTTTTACTCTCTTATCAATGAATTTCTGTATTAATATACTTGGAATATTTTCTAAGAAATTATGAAATTCTTCAAACTTTCAAAGATATACTCTTGTATTTTTATTGGCTTCTTCTACTATTTCTTGATTACTATAATCAAGAATACTAATTTTTTTCTGAATTGTCACTATATTATCTTTCAAGTATAAAAGTAAACTAAATAATTTTGAAAATGATAAATCAGAAGAATCTCTATTATTTTAATTTGTTATATTATTATATTTCATTATCAGAATGAGATTGCTATCAATATCAAGATTTTTCTGTATTAGTATTAAATCTCCCACCAAATATAATAATAACTTATATGAATTAGTAAATATTTTCCTGTTGGGCTCATATTCTATTTGCTTTAATGTATTATTGTTAGTTATACTAATTTTTTAGCTAATATTAAGTTTTTCTTAAATTGCTATTATATTCTTCCTCCTATATAAAAGCATCTTATATAAATAAGCAAATATTTTGCTTTAATCAGTTTTATTATTAGTATTACTCATTATAATTATTATAATATAGTAATATAATTAATACAAAAAATAATGTATAAATATATAAATTAAGTAAATATAATAAATTCAATCTGAAAATAATTATAACTATATTGTAATTATGAAATTATATCACATTATAATAGATCTTAGAGGAGTGATATCATGTATTTTATTTCAAAGAAATGACTTTTTAAGTCTAAATTCACAAATCAGAGATCAGTATAAAAGTAAATGATAGTCTTGTAAAATATGTATAATTAGTAATAAAAAGATAGTTGATTTATTAATCAAGATTAATAATATATTATTCTATATCTGGAATAATCATTACATGATCTATTTTGGAAGACAAAATCTATTTTGGATGTATAATTTAATTTTCTGTATGACTGGATACTTTATTATATATTTGATAAATAATATATAATTATGATCAAAAAAAAATTGATTATACTATCAAATTATATAATGATAATGAATATCAAATTAAGTTAGTTAATAACATTAATATTCAAAATCACTATCTATACTTTTATCATTACTATTAGAATTGAATTTTGATATTTATTTATATAACAATAAAGATAATAAGTTTTTTCATTATAATATTCATCACTATTCCAAAAATTCTCTATATAATTTCTTATATTTTTTTTATGATTTTTATTATATAAAGAGCAGGGTACTAATCTTTTAAAATTAAAGTAATTACTATATTTAAAACTATATTTTAGAGTAAAATAAGGAAATTACTCTAATACTATTTTAATAACATATTATTGTCTTTCTTCAAGATTATTTGATAAAACAGAAATTAGGAATTGTCATCTAGGTGATATAGGTAGAATATTTACCTATAATACTCTTATCTGAATTTCTAGCAAACTGTCATATAGAATATAATTATTAGTATTTTTGATTTGTGAGAATTCAGAAGTTTCAGACTTTATTCAAGGATCAAGTTCAGTCTCTTTCATATATACTTTATATAATCTAAAATAAATTTTATCTATCTGAAAACTTGATATATTAACTAAATTAACATGTCATTTGCAATAGTCATCAGTTAATATTTTGCTGAAAATATTATCAAAAGATATATTATTATTTTATATTAATATAAGTCAATTCAAAATTACGTAACTATCAAGAAAAAAATATCATTATCCACTTGACCAGATTTATGTAATTTACTTATACAATTATTTCAATTTCTTGTTGTTCATATTTAATAAAATAAGATCTGATTTCATATCTACCTCTTATACTTTTCTCATTCTTATAACTTAATTTACATGCTAAATATAATAACTTATCAATAATTTCATAATAATCAAATTTTTCATTGCTAAATTCTCTATATATATCAGAATATCAACCTGATATTTTATTACAAAAATAATCATAATCATAAGCTGAATTAGATGATATACTTATGTAATCTATAGATGAAATAGCAGAGCTAATGCCAAGATACATCTTATTTTCTGGTAATATATTATCTTTTGGAGAAAGTGCACTTCATACATTAGATAAAGCACTTATCTCTATATTAGTCTGATTATTTCCTGTGGGAATAGTTTTTAAAGTCACTTGATTTATAATATTTTGAATCTGAACATTAGTCAGTTTTGAAATCTCATTCATATTATAAGTGACTTGCTTAATTTTATCTATTCCAATCTCATCTTTTCTAAATAACATAAGAAATTTTCTAGCTCTAAAAGTTTTTTTGCGCAAGTTATCTTGTGTGATATTAGAAAGAAAAGGTTTCATTTTCTTTGTAAATTATTATTCTAGTCATTTTATCTTTGATATTACCATCAGCTGTAATATTACAAATCTTATTTTCAAATTCAAAAGAGTAATAATACCAGTTTAAGATTTCCTGTTGTCTTGATTTGATTGCTATTTTAAATAAATGAGACAAATGTTGGGCAGAATTTCCAAAGAAAATAATTATCAATTTCTTCAAAGACATGTTCTCTGATTTATTGCTGGAGTTGCTAATTTTGATAGAGTTATCATTTTCTTTAGTAGGTAAATGCAATTCTTGTATTAAACCTTGTTCAACAATTTGGTTTTTATCAATTTCATTGTCCTGTTCTAATTCAGACACTTCAGTTTGCAACAAAGGCAACTCTGTTAAAATTACATGACTTTGATCCCTGAGAGAATGGTTTTTATATTATGATTAACTTGGGATCGTGACTTCATATCTCTGGATGTAATTTCATGAAATTGCGATAAGTCTTGGGCTTGGTTTCCAGCTGATTCGTGCTGAAGTCTTTTTTCTCTGTTTCTATCCCTTATCTCATTACTAACCTTTTTCTTATACTTCGAACCCAGGAATTCATTGACCTCCTTATCTTCTGATGATATGGGGTTAGAGTTTGATGAACCAGTATTGGAAGAAATATCATTTTGTAACTGCTTCTGTTTCAATTTTGCGACTCTAGCCTTAAGCTGAGCATTTTCCTCTGCAGTCTGTTCCAATTTCGCGACTCTGGTCTTAAGCTTGCCATTTTCTTTGGCGGTCTGTTCTAACTCCACAATTCTGGCCATAAATCCTGCTTTCTTAGCCAAGAGCGAAGCGTTCTCACCCATAAGTTTTGCATTTTCTTGTCTGAGTAAATCTAGTTCGGAAGACATGTTTGATATTATGTGTTTTATATATTTGCAGATTTATTTAAATTTGTGACGAAAAGATCGCGTCGATTTATCGTAGCATGAAACGAGAATCAGATGTGCGACACACATGTTCAGTTAACTGGCGATCGAACAGAAAAAATGATCCATGCGTGGGCACGAGCGCTAATCCAAAATCGATTCGCAGACATGCATATACAGATTAGTTCTCACGCTTTTTTTTTATCACGATCTTTTTTACAACGCAAGCGTATTTTTTTTGTTCAAGAATGTCCTCGTTGCTCGGTCTCTTTACGAAAAATTTTCGTCCTGCCTCACGTACTCTCCGGCCAAGAGTCTTTTCCCTATCTACTTTCAACCTCCCTCCCTCCGCGTTTAAGTTTAAAATACGAGATATTGACCCACTGAAAGTGAGCTTTGCACCGGCTTTAAACGAGGACGCTGTCATTCCTCCAGTTGAAGGTGCGAACTTACGTAGTATCAACGATTCTCTCAACAAATAATACTTATAATTTAAAATATATTCCCAGTCACCCACTTTCCGGAGCAGTATGTTCTTCCTCACATCAATGGTAAAATACTTGGAAATCCAAGCTTCAATGTTCACGAATTTGGATGCATCTCGGATCCTAAGGTTCAATCGTTTGTTGACAAATTGCATGACGTCGTATTCAATGGTTTTCAAGTGGCAGGCACGGACGAAACTTTTACTGACACATTAGTGGACGATCTACTTCGTATCGTCGAGCTGAATGACTGGCCCTTAAAGATCAGGTGTGTAAGCATTGAGTCTTTTATTGTGGTGCACTCCAGTCATTTTAAAGTTTGCATTCTAAAATCCAGGAATCACCCACCATACAAACTATACATTGAAGAAGAGCCTTGCGTGTCATCAGTCCCTGAATTCGTAGTTAAGCATAGAAACTCGATTTTTATCGGAGTAGAGGTCTGTATGTTGTTGAGTGCTTGAAAAGTTCTCATATTTGTCGACTCAACAACTTTTTAACAGGACAAACACCTGAAAAATATCAAGGCAAACACTGATTATGGGGAATCACAAATCGCCTTGGAGATGCTCGCCTGTGGAAATGAGAATACACGTTTCGTTGACAAGCAAGATTGGAAAGATCAAACCATATATGCAGTCCGTGTGATTTCTATATATGTTACGTTTTATAAAGCTGTAATTCCTACGACGTATTTGGAGGAGCTTCTTATCGGTTTGCCACAACAACAATCAATCATGATAGAGCGGTGGCCGAGAGCAAATGGGCTGAGAACTGGTTTCAATCTCGCAGAACCTGATGGGAGACGGACAGTGCTCACAGCGTTAATGAAAATTCGTCAATCTCTTTTGTAGTAGATGAAAAAGCAGTTATCATATTTTTTGTAAGGTCTTTTTCGGTTTTTCTCTTAATTTTCGTCAGCATCTCTCGTGCACGATTTATTATAATAAAAAATTGGATTTGTCATGTGCGTTAGATAATAATCTCACATGATGTACAGCATTTTTATTTTACACGTGAAATCCATGGTCTATACCAGTTTTTTCGTTGTGAGCGGTGTCGAAATTAGTGGTGGATTCTTTGACCATTGTTATATTGGCGAGTTCCTCGATCTTCGCCTTCTTTGGTTATCGTATTAACTTTTTTCGCATATTCCGCTTCGAGGCCTTCGAGAGGATAGATTTGTTTCGTTTACTATTTAACGCGTCCATTGCTTGCTCTAATTCCCACAATGGACGGTGAAAAAACGTGGAATAAAAAAGTTCGTGGTGTATTAACTAATAGGCAAAAACGTACAAAAGCAACACTATTCGACGAGCCGTTAGGATTATATAATCCTAGAGCCGATATCCTACTCAAGACGAATAGCGTTTACTTTCACGAAAAAAGAAGCGTGGTAAGTGGTATCACCCAATCAAGATGAAGCAACTGATAATGCGTCAGCAATCAAAAAATCACGTGTGAAAATTCATTTCTTTATTAACTAAAAAATAAATTACGAAGTACCCCTAACTATTACATCATCTTTTTGGCGCGGTACCCCTCAACCCTAGCTCTCTTAGTGGTAGGAGACTTTCCCACACAAGCGCGATCCTCTAACAAAGCCACGATAACACCCAATACCTTTTTTACACTCTTGCGCAAAGCGAGATGTTCTTCGGATTCCTCTTTCAAAGCATCTTCGGTGAATTCGATGGTATATGGCAACTTACTGCCTTGCGAAATTTGGTTAGGACTATATAAGAGAAAGTGCCAATCCCTTCCTAGAATTTATAAAGAATAGGACTATATAAGAGAAAGTGCCAATCCCTTCCTAGAATTTATAAAGAATTCTGAGCAATGTAATCATTAAAAAATATGACTAAAGATTCAATATTTACCTGTTGTGACAATACCATATAGGTAATCAAAGTCATCATCATCAAATGCCTCACTCGCTTTTCGTTTTTTCTTGTTCGTCTCGAATGAGCTTTCGAGTTGGGCAATATTCTGAGCATATCCCATAGGGACTTTGTGCTGTTTATCCTCTGTGATACAAATCAAATCTTCGGTTTCCTATTATCAGCGTGGAAATGAATATGAGAAATTATTTGGCTTTTACATGTTAACCATACGAAAAAATATACCTTGATTGCGTAATCGACTCGGCCTGTACTTTTTTCTCCCGTAATTTCATATTGCGGTCTCATACTAAACTTCTTTTTGAGTGTCGTCCCGTACGATGTGGAGGGCAGAGTGGAGTAATGCCACAACGTATTCGTTTTGCATGCTTTCTAAACTATCGACGAGTAATGACCCGTAATCTCTCAGCCGGACTAAGATCTCAGCCATGCAATGTGTAAAATGCTTATCATTGTCTTGAATCTCATAGGTCGGGAGTGTGAATAGCGGGATGGATTCAATACCATCACTATCGAGGCCATAGTTTAATAACACTTCTCTCAGACTGTGGTATGACGAAAATGCTCTCAATTTTTTCTCCTTGACCTCTTTGGCAAAGTCCACAAGTCTCGACGCGGGTCCACCCTTCATTCCATAATCTCTGAAATCTTGTTTCGTTGCCTTGAGGAAATCTCGTCCGGTGATCTTCTCATCGCGGAGGATTTTGAAATCGTCTTCGTCCAGTTGCAAGTCTTCCTCCCCACGTAAAAATTCGATGAGCTTTTCCGTATCATACTTTCTAACCAGTTCGGCTAAAGTGGGAGCCTGCTTTTCTTCGATCACATTACTAGAAGCGGAAGCTGGGGTTGAAGTGGCCGACATTTTCGAGTTATATATGATTTTTTGGTAGAATGTTATTGGTAGACTGCGGAATGGTACACAATGCGTGTATCACATTACTTTTCGGCAGAAATTTTTCCGGGTGATCGTTCCCCAAGGGAACGGTTTTATATCATGTGATATATGTTGTTCGAAACATCTGTGTTACGCAATCGATTTTTTCAGGCCGGAACACCAAAATACTGCGTATCAAACTGCTGGATTAGTAGAGTTAGAGAGATAATATATTTCTTGTCACTAGCTTCGCTATTAATAGCTGATTTTATTATCTTGATTAATGAAAATACAAAAGAACCAATACCATCTATTATTTATTGCGTATTTCGTAACTGAGTGTATCCGCATGATTGGTGGGTAAAACCCGTGATCGAACATTTGTATTACCACGGAATAAATTAGAAGGTCATGCCATGATGTAATCGTATGACCTGCTGATCGTTACGTTTGCCATACAATATAACTTGTGGTTTATGCATTTTCTTTGTGGAAAGTTTTTTTTCGTTATGCATTGCAATACCATATACAAATCTGATTCACTAACTCGTGGCATATGCATTTTCTTTTTGAAAAAGTTTTTCGCCGTGCATCGCTCCACTCCACAGTCCCCAAATCTATTATTCTCAACCTGAACAAGACCAGAAATGGGCGGAGGAGAACGTTTTAGCACTTTGTACTAGCTCTGCTAAAAGGGCAGTATATCTACGTTATATTTGTTCGTCGCTTCTTTTTATCTACAGTTTCTTTGAACTCGACTAATCAATATGTCTGCCGATTTACAAACTAAAATCCACAATTTTTTGATTATTGCCGAAGAACGCCATATAAATGCCACCTCCGTTGTCCACCAAGGCTTAGAAGAAAACCCCTGGATCGCGCAAAATGAGTTGAGAACGATTGTAGACCGAGTTGTTGGTTATATTAGTAATTTATGCCCGGCCGGCTCGTCGCGTCAGCTAAAGCTTTTTAGGATTTATTCGCAGGTTAGCTATTAGACTTTTTATAAATTATTGATATGAGATTTAGAAATAATTACTAGAAAAAATATGAATATTTATATAGCTTGAAAATTTTCATTTTTTATATTTTTACTATATGATTTTGAACCGGGAGATACTTTTTTCTTTTTGTATGTACTGTGCATGTAATTGTCCGGCGTTGTTTTTAT
>CAJVPS010003255.1:0-10582 GCA_910591765.1 Ambispora leptoticha
TTAATAAATAAAATGACTTAATAAATAATGAATAAATTAATGAATTAAATAATAATAAGGTAAAATAATAATTTAAATATAATAATGTTATGAATTAATAACCTTTATTAATAATACCTTATTTATTATCATACATTTCTTATATTATGATCCCAAATCTCATTCTAGCTGACCATGTCATGAACATATTCTTGTTACCTACCTTTAATCTCATTATAATCATAGTTTAATATCTATTATATTATATCTTTGATTATATTAGTCTCTCTCACCTGTAATTCATAATATCTTTATTATATATTATCCTAGGCAAATATTATATATAAAGTTATTAATTTACCATGAAATAATCTTTTCAAGAGGTATCAAAAATGATAACAATATATTAGTTGAAAGAATTTAAATAAAGTTATATTTTATTTTATTATTTTATAGATAAATAGAACTAAAGATAGATAATAATTCTAATCTTTTTTATAGAATAAATATACTTTAATAGTGAAATATATAAAGTTTATTTAATTTTTTTACTAATTTATTTATTTGAGAATAATAAAAAGCAAATAATTTATATTTAATTTAATATTTTCCTAATAATTCTTTAATTATTTTATTAATAAATATAATTTCTTTGTTACATAATATTTCTTTTGAAACTTTATATTTTATTACTATATCTTCATAAAGAAATAGAATTATTAAAGTTATAGAAATATTTGTAATAGATCTCACTTTGATCTATTTAGTCAAATAGTTAATAATAATTATAATATAGTAATTCCTATTATTAATTACTAGAAGAGATCTTACTAGATCAATTCTAATTTTTTCAAAAGATATATTTACTTAAATTAGTATTATTTTATTATTCTTGTATAATTATTCTTTTTATTGATATATATTACAAACTTTAATATATATATCTATATTTCTATATATCTGAGACTAATAATAATTTCTTATTATTTGATTATAGATAGTTTTTATTTTAAAATATCTAAATATAATATTAGAATAATTATTATAAAGAATTAACTTAATTTTTATTGATTTAATAACTAAAAGTAAATAATTAATATCCAGTTTATTTCTTTTATATAGTTTTTGATTTTATATAAAATATTTTTTTGATTCTGTTAATAACTATTTCTATTTTTTCTTTGAAAATTCATCAAGTATTATTAGTATATTAAAATAATTATATAATTTTATATAATTATTCAAGTTTATATTTTATTATTTTTTTTAGATATAAATAATATTTAAGAGAGTGGATTGATATTCAAATAGATTTTATCAGATTTGTTTTAATTGTAAAATTATATTTACAAAGAATCATTATCTAGTATATTAATCTTTCAAAAGAATTTGACTTATTAATTAATTATTTTAGAGCTGAATAATTAGTGATTAATATAAATAAAATATTAGATAATAAATATGATCTAAATAGTTTAACTATTCAAATACTTTAGTTTTGTTATGCTATATTTACTTTCTTCTTTATTAACTCTTTTATTAGCATATATGATAATATATTCTTTCTTTTCATTATTATATTATACTAATATAACTTCTAATTCTAATTTAAAAATATCAGTGAAGAGAATAAATAACTTTGTGAAATTTGAATAAGCAATAATTAGTAATAATATCAAATATTTTTTAAGTAACTCAAAAGTTTTTTATTATTTCTCTGTTCATTTGAATTTTTTATTTTTCTTGAATAACTTATATAATAAGATCATTATCTTGACAAAGTCTTTTATAAATTTTTTATAATATAAAGTGAGTTTTATAAATTTTCTTAAAATGATAATATTAATTAATACTAGAAACTCTTATATTTTTTCTATTTTTGCTAGATCAAAATTAAAAATAGTATTATAACTTGATTATAATTTTTTGATTAGTTATTATAATTAATTATAATTCTTTGATTAACTATTATAAGTTATAATTAATTATGATATCTTTAGTTAGAATGAATATCATCTTTTCTAATAATATATTTTAAGAAGAATAATTAATTTTTATTAGAATTTTAAATTTACTTGATAAAGCTTTTCTAAAATCTTCTGTAAATAAACTAAATATTCTTTTTAGATTTTTGAATATATAATAATATTATCAAAATATATAACTATAAATTTGCTAATATATATTTTATTTATTAATCTTTAAAAAATAACTGAAGTATTAGTAAGTTCAAATAATATAATATTAAAGTAAAATAATCTTTTATTAATAATAAATATAATTTTTTTTCTATTTCTAAAATATATTTTTAAATAAATCTAAAAGCTTATCTATTTAGAATAAGAGATATTAATTCTTTTTAATAATTTCATTTAATTTTTTATAATTTATATATAATTAGAATTTTCCATTCTTTTTTCTTACTATTATAATAAGAATAGATCATAAGCTTTCAGAAGAGAATATTATATTACTATTCAATATCTTTTAAATTTCTTTTTTTAAAAAGATATTTTTCATAAGTAATTTATGATAATAAGATTAAAGAATAATTAATCTTTCTTTTTCTAGATATATTTTATATTAAAGAATTAGTTTGATTTAATTGAATTATATTAAAAAGATCTTTAAAGTTATCTAGAACTTGGCAATGCTATTATTATTATTTTAAATTTAAATCTGATTTTATTATAATTAAAATAGTATTAAGTGATAATTATAATAATATTTCTAATTAATTATAGTTGAACCTCTCTATAATCACTCTTTCTATAGTTACAAACTCTATATAATCACATTTTTTTAATAACTTTTTTTATTATTAAATTACTCTTTTTATAGATATAATTGATCTATAGTCATTATCATACTTTTTTAATAATGAGTATAATAAAATAACTCTTATATAGTCATGTTATTACGTGAATTTTTGATTAACTAATAATATTTAGCCATATATAACTAATTAATCAATCAATCATAGCTTATTAAATCAATTAATCAATCATTTACTTTAATACATATATATATATAAGTTCTATACTCACACTACTCTTTTCAAAATTCTGGCCAATAAAAACTTATTTTCTGATCAATAAAAATTTATCTCAATAAGCTCATGATAAAGACACATAAAAATCTATTTCTCAATAAGCTCATGACAAATAAAGATATTTTTCTAATTCCTAACTAATAAAATGATTTTCTTATAATGATAATGATAAGATTTTCTCATATCAATTGATCAATATTTATATTATAACAAGCCAAAAACTCATATTTTATAATTATTCTTTATAATTATGCCTCTTCAACTTATATCTAAAAAAAATATATAGTCATATTAGTAATACTTAAAAAAAAGAAATATGTGAGTTTGCTGAGAAAAATCTCTTCTATAAACATCACAAAATAGCAAATAAGTTTATGAATCATTATCCAACTTTAAATATTAATTGCTCAACTATGTCAAAAGTATTAAAAAAGCTGATCAGTATCATCAACTTAATAATGTACAAGCTGAAATAACTTTCTGCCATCATTTCATGAAGTATTTAATATTAGAACTTGTTATAAATATATGAGTAGAACAGGTTATAGCCAGAGGAGTAATCATATCAGACTTATTAGTGAAGAAAAAAACTATTATTTTACACAAGAACTTGCCATACCTAAGGAGTTTCTTATATTTTTGAATGGATAGATTAATAGATTTAAAAGATATAATAAGTTAAGAAAAATCATAATGCATAGTAAAGCAACAAGTACTCTCTTAGAAAATCTACCTGCAGAATATATAAAATTACAAGAATTTCTTTCCCATTATAATCCAAAAGACATTTATAATACTAATGAAATAGATTTATTTTACCAAATCAAATACTTTCTAAGAAATCAATACCTAGAAAAAAGAAGATAAGTTAAAAAAAATGATTTAGATAATTAACTAATTTAAATGATTTAATATCTTTTTTTAGGATAAAACAAGATTAACCATTTTATTTTGTACTAATTCAACTAGTTCTCATAAGCTTCATCTACTTGTTATTAGCTCCACTAAGAAATCATGATCCTTCAATAAGATAAATCTATCATAATTATCCATGATATATCAAAATAATCAAAAAGCATGGATGAGAAATGATATTTGAGAGTAATGATTACATTATATTGATTCTGGTTTTTGCATCCAAAATAAGTAAGTCTTGCTTCTTGTTGATAATACAGCTTCTCACACAGCTCCAGAAGCAAGTAAAATTCAAGATGATACTGATGAACTATCATTCAACAATGCTGATTCTGATACTAATAATAATTCCAGTAATATTAAAAGATCTTAAAAAAGATCTCAGGAAAGATCATGAGAAAGATCATAAGAAAGATTATGGAAAAGACTATAAAGAAGATCTTGAGAAAGACTTAATTCTACCTGTTTCAACTGATCAAAACAAACTCCAAACCATTTTCATCTTACAAATATTAACATATATTTTTTCTCATCAAATATAACTACTCACCTTTAACCTATGGATACTGGCATTATAAAAAGTTTCAAGACAAAATATAAAAACTTATACTATCATCATTTGATAGTTTAATTCAAGAAAAATGAGAATTTAGAAAGATAAGAATTAATTTTATCATTATTATTTAAAAGATACTAATCATTTATAATAAATATTATAGAAAACTTACCCCAAAAGAAGCTATAAACTTTATCACTGACATGTAACAAGAAATTAGTAATACTATCATAAAGAATTATTAGCAAACTACTAGAATTTTATCAGAAATAAGCAGATCAAAAGAAAACAAACTTGAAGCCAATATCTTAAAGATCAATAATGCTATGATACTAATTAATAATTTTTTGATAGATACTAATCTGGTAGTTTAACAATTAGTATAAGATATTGAAGAATATATTTGCATGATTAATTAACTAATTAAAACTAAAAACAGATTAAATAATAAAGATATAATCAAAATGATAAAGCTAAGTTTTATGATAATAATAAAATGAATGATGATAAGTTACTTCTACCATCTTCAGTAACTATTACCAAAGTTATTGAGATATTGAAAAAAGTGATAAGATATCAAAAAAGTCTTGAAATAGGAAAGAGATTTGATAAGAAAAAACTAATAATGCTATGAAAAAAACTTAGAGAATGAGATTATAAAAAGCAAGAAGCTAAGAAGCAAGTCTCACTTATATCTTTTATAAAAAAATAGATCAATTTTTAAATTAGCTTTGAATCATTAAAAAGACTAATTGATTAATTAAATTGACTTTAAAACTTAATTAATGCAAGTAATTAGTCTTTAAGATTCTGATTGATATATGTGATTGACTTTGAATAATTGATTTTATTAGTTGAATTTTTTCTAATAAATCTCTATATAGTTACTAATTATCTTTTTTAATATAACTGTAACTATAAAAAAAAATATCCTTATATAAGTTACATCTCTTTATAGTTATCATTTTTTGTATTCTGAAGATGTGACTATAGAGAAGTTTAACTGTATATATATTTTATTCTGTTTTATATTAAAGGTATTTATATTTTTTTATTATAAATATAAGTATTATAATCTTTTAATCTTTCTTATTAAATTTTTTTTTTCTTTTCTTATTTAATAATTTAATTATTTATTTTTACAAAATCTTCTTGAATTTTTATCTTCATTATAAACTACTTACTTTGCTCTTTATAAATTATGTATAATAGTTAGTTGATTAATTTTTCTTTTTTATATTTAACATTATTCTCATCAGAAGTAAATATCTTTAATTTTTTTTTAAAACTAATTAATTTTATTATTAATCTTTATTATATATAAGTAACTAAAATAACTATTAGTTTTTTTTTTACTTCAAAATTAAGAAGTTTATCATTCTAATTCAAGATAGCTTTTAATTACTTTATCTATTAGTTGTTAAGTAATAGATTATACTTAGCTTTTTTTATTATTAAAGTATCTATTTATTAATTTAAATTTTTAATTTTTATTCTTAATTTTTCTATTTTTCCTAGTAATTATTCTAATTTTCTATTTATTTTTATAAGATTAATATTTAATAATTTATCAATCTTTCTATTTATTTGCTTTAAAAATTTTGCTAATATAATATTATTAATTAATTTATTATTAATTATAATTTAGATAGGATAATTCTTTATTATTTCTTTATAATAGACTGAATTTATTACTTTTTCATTTTTCTTTTCTAGATTTTTGTTCTTTTTTATAGTTTTATTTAATAATTACTATAAAAATATAATTGAGATTAACTCATATTTTAATCTTCTTTAAATATAGACTTTAATTTAAATATATATTATTATTATTATTATTATTAATAGAAATAATAATAGATAGAGGATAGTAAACTATTCATCAAGTAGTTGTTATAATTATTAAAATAAAAGATTATTATCTGAATTTATAATAGTAATATTAATTTCAAGATTAGCTAGTTATCTATTATTCATATTTTTTTTAGTATAATTATTCATATAATATTTTATTTTATTATATTTAAAATATTTTATATTTAATATACTATTATTATTAATATTTTTCTTTAATATTCTATAATTACAAGCTATATATTTATTTTTTTCATAATTATAATAGATTTTATTATTATTAGAATAGCTATTAAAACTTTTATTATTCTAAGTAGATAGCTTTTTTACTTATTTAGTTAGATTAGTTATAACTTTGCTTATATCTATTATCAAATTTGAAATATTAAATAAAATATCAAGATTTTGTGATATAAAAAATATAAAATTCATAAAATTCTGATATATCTATCTATAACTAGACTTAATATTAATTATTTTTATAACTATTATATTTAGATTACTAAAGTTAGATTTATTTACATAAAAGATAATATCAGATTTTAAGTTTTTTATAAATTATTTAATATAATAGATATTTGAATATGTATATATAAAATTAATTTTTCTAAGTAATATGCAAATATCTTCTATATATAAGATTATATTTTTATTTATTTCTTGTATTTCTAATTATAATTATTATTATTAAGTCAAAACTCAAGCATTTGTTCTAAATTGATTAATAAAGAAACTATAAAATAAGTTATTATCTCTATTATTATTTTAACTTGTTGGTCAATTATTATTTATAATCTTGCTTTATTAAAATTAAGTGACTATAACTTTTCTTAAATATGCAGATACTATCTTAATTTTTTTTATATTAATTATATTATTAGCAGATTGCTCAAACTTTTTAATTTAATTAATTAAATCTTCATATATTTCTCTATTATAGATAGAAAGAGATACTATAGATAACTCAACTTATCTATTTTATTAAGTTATTATTACTATTATTAATAATTCTAAAGTAAGAGCTAGTTATTATATATTATTTTTAACTATTTTTTCTTAATTTCTTTAAGATAATAATTGAGATAAATTTAAAATTATAAAAACTTGAACTTCTTTTTTTAATTCTTTTTCTTTTATATTTTTAATTAAACTGAAGTTATATTTCTTCTTTTATTCAAAAAATTAATGAAAAAGATATTGAATATTGAGATTAAAGATATTATCTTAATTAATTATAACTTATGATAGCTAATTAGAAAATTATAATTAATTGTAATAGCTAATTAAAGAATTATAACTAAGTTATAATATTATCTTTAGTTGAAATTAATGAAGATAGAATGAGAGTTGGAGTTTTGATTGGAGTACTAATTAGAATATCAATTATTAATTATTAGATATAATATAATTTTTATTAATTAAATATACTAATTTTCTTATGTAAATTATAAATAAGACTAGTTATTTGAATTGGATTATGAGTAAAGATGATATTACAACTTGATTATAATTCTTTGATTTACTATTATAATTAATTATAATTTTCTGATTAACTATCACAAGTTATAATTAATTAAGATAATATCTTTAATTATAAGATAAGTATTTTTATAATTATAATTATAATTAATACTTATTTATCAAGATTTTTTCTTTTGATATATCTGCTATAAATAAATTATTAATAAGTTAATATAGTTCTTTTTCTTAGAGTCTAGCTAAATAAGATAATATAAAAATATTAATTAATCTCTAAAATTATCTTTCTATTTTAATATTTATTAATTTAATTAGATTTAATTTAAATTAATTTATATAATATTATTTTCAAATTTTAATTTGTCATTCACAAAAGAAATATTAAAAAGATTATTATATTTTAAGTTTATATATATAAAAATATTTTAAAATAATAATAATAATTATATTCATAATAATTATTTACTTTTATAACTTTAAAAAATTATAATAACTTATTATCTTCTCAATAAGATAATTTATATAGATTTTACTTTAAATAAAATACTCTCTTAATAGAGTAAGAAGAAAATAAAAATAAAATATATAATAAAATATATGTATTTATTATATGAAAATACTAGTTAATTACTCTTAATTCAGTAATTAACTATTTTTATTAAACTTAATTATTCTTCTTAATTACTTCTTGACTTTTTATATATAATATTTTCTTGCTATGCTAATTATAAATTATTTTTAACATGATATTTCATCTAATTTACTTAAAATTTTCAGAAAAATTATCATAAAAAACATTTTTCAATTAAAATATGAAGTAATTAAGAATTAAAATTAGCAAAATATTAAAGATATTTATAATTAAAGAAAGAAAAAAAAGAAGAACTAATAACTAATTAGAAAATTATTAATTTAATAAAATTATAAATTAGATATAATATATATAATTAAATAAATAAAAGAATAAGACTAATTATAAATAATAAGATAAATTAAAAATAGGATTAAAAATAAATTAAATTAATTAATATTAATTTCTTATATATTTAATTTAGTAATAATCAATAATTATATTATATATTATAGCTATATTATATTATTATATTACTTTATTATACTACTTGAATAGATAATTAGTTATAATATTTTAAATTTTAAAAGAAAAACTTATTTTTACTTTAATATTAATTTATCTTGACTTTATAAAGAAATTCTACTTATATACTAATATATTTAACTCTAAACTTAATATAATATTATTTTAAAAAAATAATGAAAAAAATAAATAATAATATATACAAGTATTTTACTTAAGTTAGCTAAAAAGAATTATAATATTATTAAAAAAGAAACTTTAACTATAGTCTGAACTATTAAATAATTTTAATATTATTTTCTTGAATTTTTTTTTAAAATAATTACTAATCATAATATACTTTAATAGTTTTTTACTAAATAAATTAATTTTAAATCTAGAATCTCTTATTAAATAATAACTATAATAAAATATAACTTTATTATTACTTAATAAGCTGATAAAATTAATTAAAATACTAATATTCTCTTAAGAATATATTCTCAAGAGTAAAAAAATAAATTTATTAATTAAATAAATTATTTGAAATAATATTTATTAGATAATTAATTAAATAAATTATTCAAATCTAATTAACTTAATATAATAGATTTAATAATATATTATAACTTAATAAAATATCTAGAAAATAAAAGTTATTTTATAAGATATATTCTGAAGAATAGTGAAAAATTTATTAATATTTTTTAATAATTAATAAAATACTTTATAAAAAGAATAGAAAAAAGAATCTATTATATTACTTTGAGTATTAAAAAAAATAAAATTAAGATAATAATAATTAGTATATATTCAGATTTACTTGCTAGATACTTTGAATTTGATGAAACTTATTAATAAATAATTATTAGATATTAATAAAAACTAATATAAAAAATTTTATTAAATTTATTAAAGAATTGATAAATAAATTATAAAATAATCTTTATATCTTATTAAAATTAGATAATCTTTTAATAGAATTATTATTAATCTAATTAGATCTTATAAAATAATTAGAAAATAAAATTAATATATTATTATAATAATAGATAATATTTTGAAATAAAAGTAATTTCAAATAAAAAACTAGTATAAACACCAATTTTATTTTAAAAAAATAATTTATAAATATAAATATTCTAAAAAATTATAATTTAATCAAGAAATTAAATTCATAATTCAAATAATTAAAGAATTTATTATTTAATTTGGAATTAAATATAAGTTTTTATTATTATATTATTTATAGATTAATAAAATAATAAAATAATTTAATAAAATTTTATATAGAATACTTCAGAAATATTATATTCATCAGAAAATTTTTGAGAATATAGTTTTATACAGATCTTTAAATTCAAAATCTGTATAAAACTTCAAATTTGATGACAATTAGTAAAGAAAAAAAATTAAAAAATCTGCATAGATCTATAACAAAATGTAAGTCTGTGCAGATTTTTTAATTTTTTTTTAAAATTCTACATAAAACTTTATAATATCAGTTTCAAGTAGCAGTAGTAATTTTAAGTAATTATAACAATAGTAATTTTAAGTAACTGTAGCAGTAGTAATTTCAAGTAATAGTAGAATTCATAGGTTAAACAATAGTAAAGATATTTATTTTATTATAAACTATATATATATAATAATAAAATATAAATTTAAAGAA
>CAJVPS010003256.1:0-10581 GCA_910591765.1 Ambispora leptoticha
GAGAAGATAAATTTGAATATATTCAATTAGATCCTCAAGAATCATCTCATCAGCCGCAATTAATAAATCCAAAAGTGTCGAAACATCGTGATCTTGTAAATCGATTTTTCCACTGTAAATATATCTATTAAAATTTGCAAAATTTTCATTATTCTTACATTTGATTTAATAGTAGTTATTTGATTTTTTGCATGAAGTTACCTTAACAATAATTCAAAAACTTGTGGTTCGATGTTAGGTTTCTTAAAAATAATCATCTTATTTGGTTCGCGCTTTACCCAAGTGTCAGCAAGTGCTACCGAAAAATAATGCGACTGCGCCATCAAGATTGCTGAGTGGGCTAAAAAAGTGCGGGGGGTGTTTTGATTCTCACCAACAATAATCGAAATATCACAAAAGTTTGAATTTTTGTAAAATTCATCGAGCCTGTTTGAGTGTAAAGTCAATAGCAAGTCGGATGTCATTTTTTCTTCGGTTAATTTTAATGATAATTTTTATCTGTTTCTTGGTGAAGAAAAGCTAGATAACGACTTATCGAAATCGGTATTATTATCATTGTACATGTACTACCTCTACATGCAATCGAATTATAGTGACACAGTGATTAATTTCTTTACTTGTACACTCGCTGGACAAAAGGTTGGAATCGGGAGACTATTCATACATATATTTAATATCGGATTGGATACCAATTTGCATCAATTACAGCTTGCACTTCTCGGCATACTTTCAACCAAATTTCCGGTCCGATTTCATTCCATTTCTCCACGTGCATCCATCAATTCTTCCGGATGTGTTGGTCGTGCACGAATTCGTCTTTTCAAAACATCTCATAAATGCTCAATTGGATTTAGATCAGGACTCTGGGCAGGCCATGGAAGTGAAGCTATTAGATTTCTCTCTCTCCATTCATCAACATGATAATTTCTGTGAACCGGAGCATTATCATCTTGAAAAAGATGAACAGTTCATCTAAAAATGATCGAATATGCTGTTCAAGCAATTCTACATACAAGACAAACTCGATAAGACGAAGGTCGGGGGCAGAGACAATTTATTCGGCTTATCGAGATTTTCGTTTTACTAAATTTCGCACAAAGCCGAATTTATATATAATAAAAAATTTGGTAAACCAGAAAAGCTTCGGCTTAATGCAATTTCGGCTTAGCGTGGCTTCGTCTTAACGAGTTTGCCTTGTATTTTTGGTCAGTTATTGCACCGTCAACTTCGATTAATGGTCCGAGTGCATTTCGGGTAAAACATCCCCATACTATTACTCCTCGATTATTTCATACTAGGAAGAAGACAATCAACGTCATATTTTTCATGGGGTCGACGCCAAACCCATTGCCGTGAATCATTTCTGAATATTAAATACCTTGATTCATCACTCCTAATTACTAATTCCCATTCAAGAACCCAATCTTTTCGTTCTAGACACCATTTTAATCGCTTACGACGATTTTCCTCAGATATGAAAGGTTTTCTTAGACCAGCCCGACAAAAAACCCACTTTTGTGAAGATTACGACGTATGGTTTTATAACTAACCGAAATTTCCAAACCAGTATTGAATTTTTCAGTAATTTCATCAACTGATTGTTACCGGTTATCTTTCACAATGTTGATTATTCTTCGAGTAGCTCTATCATTTAATATTTGTGTTCTACCGCTTCGGGCAGCAACTTGGTTGGCCAAACTTTTTATATTTTTGTATGACGTTATGAACTGTAGGTTTGGGTTGTCCTAGAGTTTCTCCTATCTTTTGTTCGAAAAAACCACACTCCCAAGCACCGACTATCTCGCCGCGCTCAAAATCCGTAAGTTGACAATTTCTGCGAGTATTGGTTGAGTTTGACATATTTTTTTTATATCGTTTTAAAGCTTA
Source organism: Ambispora leptoticha (assembly GCA_910591765.1). Lineage (NCBI taxonomy): Eukaryota > Fungi > Glomeromycota > Glomeromycetes > Archaeosporales > Ambisporaceae > Ambispora > Ambispora leptoticha. Next base: position 1,888 of record CAJVPS010003256.1, read on the forward strand.
AGATTTTAACTTTCTAAATACTACTAATACTACTAATACTTATCGTTATCGTTTGTATCTGCATATACATGTACACAAATACGCAACGTAACTATCGTTTATTTCTATCATTACAGCCAATTCACGCATTTTTTCTAATGGAATCAAGAATGGAATCAGATACTCATCCTTGTAATGAATGCGACGATTGTCAAGAGAATAGTTACTGCGATGAATGTTTAGTTCACAATACTTATGATTGTAGTAAATGTATTTATTGTCAAAAAAATGAATACTGCTTCTATGGGTGTTTTTTATATCACAAACGAATTTATAACGATGAATTGTCCAGCGGAGATAAAGAGATCGACACTCTAATAATATTTATCAAAATATATTCGAATGGATTCCTTTTGAAAGATTTACTAACGTTGAATATCTTGCAAAAGGAGATTTTGGATCAATTTATAAAGTAACCTGGTTGGACGGCCCCATCATATAATGGGTATATCTCTTCCAATTGGAACCATCAAGAAAATAGCTTTACACGAAGAGGCGAAAGAAGAGTTGTGATGAAATCATTACACAATCCAAAGCAAATTACTCCAGAATTTATAAGCGAGGTAAAATGAATATTTTCTAATTTGAAAGTTTCTTTTTATCTTCGAATAAAATCAAATTTTTAAATAGATTCAAACAGGACTTGAATATTATGATTACGGCAACTTGATAGCATATTATGGAATAGCTAAAACCCAATACAAACGAATACTTGATAGTAATGACTTATGCATTCTATGGAGAACTTCACAGATATAAAGTGAACTCAAATACGGAATCAAATACTCATCATTGTAATGCTATAAAGAAATACGACCTACAATACCAAATAATATTCCCAAATGTTGTAAATTTATTATTAAAAAATGTTGGGACCCTATTCCAGATAACAGACCAACTGCTAAGGATCTGAGAGATTTTATCGGATCTATTTACTATGGAAGCATAAATACACCGAACATTTTGCATTTTCAGTACTACAGCTCTCTAGAATATCCTAAAACAGATGAAGAAATAAAAGAGTGTATTAAATTAGAGAAACAGAAATTGAAAGAACTTGACGAGGAGATGAAATTACGAAAAAGAATTCTTATAAACAAAAAACAAAAAATTCACTCAAATGCGATTTATACGAGTCGAATTTTTACTTCAAAATTAATATCAATCTCAACTGACACAAGTACGCGCTTTTATTTTATATTTAATCATAAATAATATTTCAGATTGATTTTAATTTATCATATTAAGTTAAACGTTAATTTATTTTTTTGTGATATTATAACGAAATTGAGGAATGACGAGTTAATTGCAAAAATTCCAGATATTAATGTTAGCTGATTTATTTATATAATGAATTTATTTTTTAAACCATATTAAATCACTTTTCAAAATTTAGTCTAATTCTATATAGTCAATTAAATTTAATTATTTAGTCGTAATATCATATAACGCGAGAATTTAGATGGTAAATATATCAAATGCATGATGTTATAAATCCATTCATAAATGACCTTTATAAAAGAATCTTAATTCTGAGTGCTCATGATTGATTGTAAAGAAAAAGAGTAAACGCTGCGCTGAATAGCAGATATTTGACCATTTGCTGTCAATTAAATGTACCAAATTATTATTTGCATTTTCAACACTAGAATTCTTTAGAAAATCGCAAAAAATTTCTACAAATACTAACAAAGAAACAAAAAATACATTCAAATATAGTTTATACCAGCCGAATTTTTCTACAAAATTAATTTCAATTTCAACTGACACAGGTCATACCTTCCATTTCGAATATAAATCATACATTCGTTCCAGATGAGGGTAATTTACTATTTGATATATTTATTAATTTCTTTAATCCATTAATTGTTATTCTTTGGAAATTTTTAGAGATACAGAGTGCCTTGTAAGAAAAACTACAAAATCATGAGAATTAAAATAATAAGATAATCATAGATGTGATATTACATGTACATGTACTATGTTTTGAGCAAAACACAGCTATCAAATTTTGTTAATACATGTACGTAATCAAACTATATCAGCTACATTGATCATTCTACTATATTCAGATTTTTAATCAGTGAAATTAAAATAATTAATCGAATGTCATTTATATTGCTTAATTATAAAGAAAAGCACAGAATATCTAAACGATTCTAATTGCTTTTGATTGAAAATTTTTCGTCTTAACTATTTCCAAGTAACTATGTTTAATTTCTTGCAAAAATTCCAATAAAGTTTCAACTTGTATATTTAAGATTGTTTTTGTCCTAACTAATGAAATTTAAACCATTTCACAGGACGAATGCCCAAACCTACATATTAATAAAAAATATTGAAACATAGCTTTATTTTTCGACATTATTTAAATAACTGGTAAAAATTTCTAAGTAATTTCACGCTTTAATAATAAGTTGAAACATTTTGAAATATTTTATTTTTTAATATAAATGACACAATTTTAAGTATAAAGGAGTACGATCTACAATACATGCGATTGCACTGATTAGGTTTGTATTTAAAGAATCCTTGTTTTTCGAATATTTTGACAGTGTTGTATTTCTCCGTTACCCATTTGTATACATTTTAAAATTTTGAGTTATTGTATTTAGGTTGTGAATTTAATAAAAACGAACAACTTTTTGAGTTCTATTTTAATGTTGTTATTACATGTATATTGCTATATACCGGATGTTTATTGACCCGATTCGGGCATCATATTATGAACAAAAAATTACCAGCAGGTCAATATCGATTGATTGATCGTGTATACAGAATACTTTTAAGATTAAAAGGTCTAGAATTGAGAAAGAGAAGTTTAGATTTTTTGGAAACGAACAATTCCCACGAATAATAGCAAAAGACATTACGTATCTTGATAAAACTTCTTTTGTAATACATGTTATTGCTAAAAACTGGTGATCTATGATCGTATTTCTATTTGGTTACCAAATAAAAGAATTTTTTGTGATAAAGGACCAGTAAAATTTTGGGTTTTGTCCGAGCTCATGGAACTCATCAGTTGCTTTTGCGAAAACTTCGCGTTGGAGCAATGCCAATACCCAAGAATTCCTTACTTAAATGATTTTAATTAGATATTTCTGGGGTAATTAATAGAAAGAAAATCAACGGAAAAAAATTAAAAATCCACTTGTCTCCCATATTCCCATCATCTTCTCTATCCATAGTTTCCGAGATACCAATGTCTTCTCTACCAGGCTTCTTCATAACACGGTGATGGGTTGTTCAAGCCGGCTTGCTTCCGAGATTCTATATTACTCTAAAACAAAAAAAAAGACAAGACACAGCGAGACAATAACGCAGCATTTATTTATTTAATTTATTGGTTTAGTTTAGTTTAATACTTATTCCACAGCTAATAATCCAAAGTCTGATCCCAATACTATCTCCACCAGGCGCATATCCATCACGTAGTGGCTGATTGTTCAAGCTGGCTTACTTCTGTAAAGCCTAAAAATAAACTAACATGACAACAAGACAAACTTTTATCCTTCATTCTGAACCATTCTAAAGTCAAACAAGTTAAACACAATCACCATTCTATGAAGAAGTCACGCAAGTTAAACACAAGCTTTTACTTTCCGTTCTAAAATCAAGCAAGTTAAACACAATCATCATTCTACAAAGAAATCACGTAGTTTAACATTCCAAGAAGTTGTCATGTTGACTTGCTTCCGTAAGCTTTAAAGCAGCAAGTAGCTTGATAACAAGACAAGCTTTATCCTTGATTCTGAACTGGTCTAATGTCAAGTAAGTTAAACGCAATTATCACTTTATGAAGAAGTCACACAGTTTAACACGATATACCATTTCAAGAAGTCAAACATAAGAAGCAATAGTGTCGCATCTTCAGTCATTTTATCATGATATGATACGCCTCATAATGAGGCGCATCATGTGAAGAATACTCAGCATAAACAAAAAAACTTACCCATATTAGTTCATCAAAATCATACTACATGTATTATTATGTAATACAAGCAGGCATTCATAGATGGTTTGATAGTTGATGAACTGGTGGAGGATGTAAAATGCTGTAAAGAGAATGTTTCAATAACAAAAATTGCCCAAACTATGCTTTAAAATGATTAACTTCTAATCAAAGGGTCAAGAGCTAATTATTGACTATAGTAAAACTTAAATATTTGATTTTCATGTGTTTAGTAATAGTTTTTCTCCCGTAGTCACATTATGTGATATGCCATCAAAATTCATAAATCAACGCCACTTGCATAAAGATCTTATAATATGACATATTAATTGGCGCTAATTACAAAAAATCTTGGCCTAATGAGATAATTATTCTTATAAATATTCTTTTATGTACATATATATAGATATACCTACAGTGCAATCAAACCTTTACAGTCATCAACAAATGAAACTATATTCAATGCATTCAACTTAATAAGCAACATCTAACGAATTTGGATGTAATACTTTCCAAGCACAACAAAAAGCATTCAGCGAATCCGGATTTAATGTTTATCAACTAAGACTTCTAACGAGCTTGGATTTAATACTTTCCAACCACAGCAAATAGCAACAAATGAATCTGGCTCAAATGAGACAAACTTACAAAATAGAAATTGTTAAATTAAGAAAAACCTTTGATTATTACATAATAAGATTCGAAATAGCCAAAAAATATCATATGAAAACAAGAAAATAATATTTATTCATGGTAACAAAAGTAAAATAAAAATATGTCAATAGTAAAATGAATCATATTTAAAATATATTTTACATATAGCAGAGATTACATGTATAAAGAATTTTTTTCATGGCATTGACAGTAATAAATAATACATGTGCTTACATTACATTTCTCATGAATTTTTTTTTTGAAATTTCAAACACTTCATATTCATCTACTTTAAAATGATGTAGATGGCTGCCTGAACCGTCCCATAAATCTTGTGTGTGATGGTAAAAATATTGATACCAGCTCACCTGATTTTGATCACATTTGTCGCTGATAAATAAATCTTTATAAAAACAGGGGCGATTTCCTAAGTGGTGCGTGAAATTTTTGCATTTTGAAAAATCGCTATTTATCGAAGAAAAATATAAACGCATTAGGTGCATTGAGATACATGAAATTACAGTCAAAGGCATAGTCAAATTGTAATAAGATCATCAGAAATCACGATTTAAATACATGTACAAGTTTGGTAGTTGACCAGCTAAGGAATAATATTCACTCATCAACATGTATATCTTAGTTCGATATGGATAAGCTAAAGGTTTTTAGTGTGGAGTGGGATTTCACCTCCACAGAGAGGGCACCAAAATGTTGCACATTTCCTGGATTTAGTGGATTTAGAGGGCAAGTACAACAAGATAAGTAAAGGAGCAAAACTGAATTAAGGGTTTCTTTTATTATTCTAAATATTTCCTATGGCGAATTGTCCTTTACAAATATTAGTTTATTTTAACAGGGGCACAAAGGAGATTTCTGATCAGGGGTCTTATTAATGCTTTAAATCGTGCGTGTGAAATAAAGGCAGAAATATAATAATCTCCGGAAGTTTGTATATGATGGCAGACTTTTATCGGCTATTAAAATTTGATGAGAATATGAATTCATTTATGAAATGATGATTGAATGATTAATTGACAATTGATAAATTCATTGATTAGATGGCTACATGAGAAAAATAGCGTACGTTTCTCTGAGAGAAAAATTTTCAGGTTAAATCTGCTTAGCACTATAATCTTAACTATATAAAAGTCGAATTTTTTATAATGGAAACTATCGTAGTATATTGCACCAATTTTTTTCTTTATTCAAATCTCTATTTAGATGGCGACTTTGTGATAGTGGTACTTTAAGCCATCTTTTAGAAATTTAAATTTATATAGTCAAATTACTTTGAATAAGCGATCGAGATATATAGCAAATTATATAGAAATGCTTAAGAGTATTTATTATAAAAGAAGTATATGAATATAACAATAATCTTTTTTACTATTATCAAAATTATAAACTTTTAATTATTAAATATTTAATAAGAAATCATATAAAAGTCAAGTTAAAAAGTGAATAGAATTTTATTTAATTATATAAAATTATATTTATTTTATTAAGATAAAATAAAGTTAAAAATACAAACAAAAATAAAATATCTTTAAATGATAAATTATTATATAAAATTATTAATATAAAATACTTAATAAGAAATAATTATAATACTTTCAAAAGATACTAGATAATTAAATAAGTAAATAAATAACTATAAATAAAGAATATAAAAAAGTAATATATTAGTTATATTAGTAAAATAAGAGTTAAAAGAAATTCTATTGAGAATTTATTTATAACTAAAATAACTTATTATACTAGATAATTTCTCTTGGTATGCATTAGATGATTGTATATAATAAGCTATATATAATATAATATGATAATTTATGAACTAATATTAATATCTAACTATAAATTTTTTATATTGAAAAAAATTATAATACATAGTAAAGCAACAAGTACTTTTTTTAGAAAAGTTATTTGAAGAATAAATTTTTTTTATAATCCAGAAGATATATATAATATTAATAAAATAACTTTATTTTACTAATTACTTTTTAATTAAATACTTTCTAAAAAATTGATAGCTAGAAAAAAAGATAAATTAAAAAAATTAATTAAAATAATTAATTAAAGAATAATATTTTTTATTAGAAAAAGTAAGAGTAATAATATTATTTTCAACTAGCTCTCATAAGTTTTATTTATTAATTATTGATATTTCTAAAAAGTTGTAATACTTTAATAGTTTAAATATTTTATAATTACTAATAATATATAAAAGTAATAAAAAAGTATAGATGATAAGTAATATTTAGAAATAATAATTATATTATATAAATAAAAGATTTTATCAAGATTAGCAGATCTTATTTTTTGTTAATAATATAGCTTTTCATATTACTTTAATAATAATTAAATTTTTATAGATAATATAAATAATGAAATATTAGCTAAGAATAATTTTATTTATAAAATAAAAAAACTTCAAGAAAAATCATAAGAAAAATTATAAGATCAGAAAGAAGATTAAAAGAAAGATTACAAGAAAAACTACAAGAAAACTTATAAGAAAGATCAAGATTTATAAATATTATTATATATTTTTTATTTTCAAATATAATTATTTATATTTAATTAATAAATACTAATATTATTCAAAGCTTCAAATTAAAATATAAAAAGTTATATTATTATTATTTACTTTTAGTATTTGAGAAAAATAATAAATAAAAGTAAGAATTTTTTTATACAGTTATTTTTATATATTATTTTATCTAATTATTTATAAATATAGAAAATATATTCTGAAAAAAGTTATTAATTTTATTACTGAAATCTAAAAAGATATTAGTAATATTATTATAAGAAATTACTAAAGAATTACTAAGATTATATTTAAAATAAATGAATTAAGAATAAGTAAAAAAGAAAGAGAATTAGAAAATATGATTAATTTTATAATTATATTAATTAATGATCTTTAGTTAAAACTAATTTAAAGATTCAATAATTAATAAATTATATTACAGAATATATTTATATGATTAATTAATCTATCTTAACTAAAAATTTATTAATTAATAAAGATATTATCAAAATAATAATTAATAAATTTAATAATAATAATAATAAACTAATAATAATAAGAAATTATTATGATTATTTTCAACTATTAATATAGTAAATCTATTGAAATATTAGAATTATCAAGAAATTCTTAAGATTAAAAAAGAATTTGATAAGAATAAATTAATAATATTATAAAAAATAGTATTTTAAAAGAAAAAATAAAAAATAATTTTTATTTATTTCTTTTTTAGTTATATTAATAAATTTGATATTGATATTATACTTTAAACTCAAATTTTTTTATAAAGAAACTATAAAAATAATATTAATAATAAATAATATAATAATAACTTATATATATATATATATATATTTATTAATATATATATATAATTCTATTTTATTAATCTATTAATAATATATATATTTTATTATATTTTATTAAACTTAAAATAAAAAAATAATTTATAATATAAATAATTATCAAATTTATAAATATAAAATTCATCTAAGATTTATATAATTTATAATTTTATAGAAAATAATTTATATAAATAATTAATAAAAAATATAATAATAATTATAATATATCTATATCTATATAAAGTTTAAATTAATATTAAATAATTAGTAAAATAAAAATATAACTATATTAATTTTGTAATTATATAGAAAATAATTGTATAGAGATCTGATTATATATATAATTTTATTATAAATATATATTAAAATTCTATAAGTAATTATATCAAATATAATATCATTATACTAAATAGAATACTAATATTAAAAATAACTTTTTTTATTAAATTTAGAATTTATATTTATATTATAATATTTTATACTTATATATAATTCAGTACAAAAAAATTGATATATCAGATAAATATTAATAGATTATTTTTTCAAATAAACTTATAATTTTATCTTATTGTAATCTTTTTGTTATGTAAAATAATATACCAAGATAATTCACATAGAAAAATCAAGATATAATATTATATCAAGAAAGTTCACACAGAAGATTCAAG